>JAIOTZ010000900.1:0-42646 GCA_023374045.1 Limonium bicolor
GCTCTCTGATAGACTGAATCTTGCCCACAGCATCCTGAACCAAGTCTGGACCAATCACGGCTCTCTCCTTCAGGTCATCCCAATAGATGGGTGACCTGCATCTCCTGCCATACAAGGCCTGAAACGGAGCCATCCCGATACTGGTCTAGAAGCTATTATTATACGCAAACTCTATCAAGGCAACGTGCTGATCCCAGCTGCCCCCGAAGTCCAACACACATGCTCTGAGCATGTCCTCAAGGACCTGATTTGTCCTCTCGGTCTGGCCATCTGACTGAGGATGATACGTTGAGCTGAACGACAACTTCGTCCCCAAAGCCTGATGCAAACTCTACCAGAATCTGGATACGAAGCGCGGGTCTCTGTCAGACACAATGGAAGCAGGGACTCCATGCAACCGCACAATCTCTTCCACGTACAACTGAGCCAAGCGATGCAAACTGAAGGTCTTCCTGACAGGCAAGAAATGAGCACTCTTCGTGAGCCGGTCCACTATCACCCAAACTGCATCAAAACCCCTCGGAGTCTTGGGTAGTCCCATGACAAAATCCATACCGACGCTCTCCCACTTCCACTCCGGAACGGGTAGAGGCTGAAGCAAACCAGCTGGTCTCTGATGCTCGGCTTTGACCTGCTGACAGGTCCGACATCTGGATACAAAGTCTGAAATATCCCTCTTCATGTTACTCCACCAGAACGTCTCCCGAAGGTCCCGGTACATCTTCACACCACCTGGGTGTACCGAGTACGGGGCCCCATGAGCCTCCTGCATGATCTCACGTCTCAAAGCGTCATCTGCCGGCACACAAACACAGTCTCTGAACCTCAAACAACCATCCTCTGAAACTCTGAACTCAGACTCCTGACCAAAAGAGATACTCTCTCTGATCTTACACAAACCGACATCGAGCTCCTGACTGGCCTTGATCCGGTCGATCAAGGTAGGCTGAACCTGCAACGCTGCTAACACCCCGGACCTCTCTGGACGGACGACCCAGATACCCATACGCTGCAACTCAAGAGCAGACCTCTGCATACCAGACATAGCATACACTGCTCCAGACGGACCCCTCCTACTGAGCGCATCAGCAACCACATTCGCCCTACCCGGGTGGTAGTGAATCTCCAGATCATAATCGTGTAGCAACTCCAGCCATCTCCTCTGCCTCAAGTTCAACTCCTTCTGAGTGAACAGATACTTGAGGCTCTTATGGTCCGTATACACCTTGCACGCAGCTCCATAGAGGTAATGCCTCCAAATCTTCAAGGCAAACACAACAGCCGCTAACTCCAGGTCATGGGTCGGATAGTTCTTCTCGTATGGCTTCAACTGACGAGAGCCATATGCTACTACCTTCCCATGCTGCATCAGCATACACCCAAGTCCCTTATGGGACGCATCACAGAACACCTCAAGACCCTCATTACCCTCTGGAAGGGTCAGAATCGGCGCAGACGTCAACCTCCTCTGCAGCTCCTGAAAACACAGCTCACATGCCTCACTCCACTCGAACTTCACATCCTTCTGCAGTAGACGAGTCAAAGGGATCACTAGCTTGGAGAAGCCCTCCACAAACTTACGATAGTAGCCCGCTAATCCAAGGAAGCTACGAATCTCTCCAACATTAGTAGGCATGGCCCACTCAGTAATAGCTCTAATCTTCTCCGGATCTACGGAGATACCATCCTTGGAGACAACGTGTCCCAAGAATACCACCTGATCCAACCAGAACTCACACTTCTTCAACTTCGCATACAGCTCCTTCTCCCTCAGAGTCTGGAGAACAGTCCTCAAATGCTCCTCGTGCTCCTCAGCACTCTTAGAATACACCAAGATGTCATCAATAAACACCACAACGAACTGGTCCAAAAACGGCTTGAACACCCGGTTCATCATGTCCATAAATACAGAAGGCGCATTCGTCAGACCGAATGGCATCACTAGGAACTCGTAGTGTCCATAACGAGTCCTGAAGGCGGACTTAGGCACATCGTCTGCCTTAATCCTCAACTGATGATAACCGGACCTCAGATCGATCTTCGAAAACACCTTAGCTCCTGCTAACTGGTGGAACAAGTCATCAATGCGGGGAGAGGATACCTATTCTTAATGGTAACCTTGTTGAGCTCCTTGTAGTCAATGCACAAACGCATACTACCATCCTTCTTCTTAACGAATAACACTGGCGCTCCCCAAGGCGACACACTAGGGCGAATGAAGCCCTTGTCCAGCAGCTCCTGCAACTGGACCTTCAACTCCTTGAGCTCAGCAGGTGCCATGCGGTATGGGGCCTTAGAAATGGGCTGAGTCTCAGGTGCGAGTTCGATCGAGAACTCCACCTCTCTGACAGGGGGAAGCCCAGGCACGTCATCCTGGAACACATCTGGGAAGTCTCTGACCACTAGAATCTCCTCCAACTTCGCATCCTTGCGAACCTCAGGGATGTAGCACAGATATCCCTGGCATCCTTTCCTTAGAAAGCGGAATGCTTGCATGGCTGAAATAACCGGCGGCGAGCACGGGAGTCCATTCCCTGCTACAACTAGACGGGGCTGACCCGGCTCCTCAAACGTGACTCTCGAAGCAGCACAGTCAATGTGGGCATGGTGCACAGCAAGCCAATCCATGCCCAAAATCACATCAAAAGTAGTCATCACCATCGGGATGAGGTTAGCAAACAGAGTCCTATCTCTGACTAACACAGGACTATCTTTACAAACAGAGTTCAAAAGCATAGAAGAGTCTCTAACTAATGGAGTATGCACACACAGCTCAACACCCAGAGGCACAACAGGCAAACCGAGCTCACCCACTAACTCAGCAGAAATAAAAGAGTGGGTGGCTCCAGAGTCAAACAAGCAGAAAACAGAACAAGAAGACAGCTGGAGAATACCTGTGACAACTCTGTCAGTCGATCGGTCTCTCTCTCCAGCCATCACGTACACTCTGGCCTGGCCCTGGGGCTTCTTCTGCTCAGCCCGGTCTCGATCTCTGGACCCTGAAGCAGACTCACCAGCTCTACCTCCAGAGCTACCCCTGCTCCTCTCGGCCTGAAGGGCAATCAGCAATCCTGTGGTCCAAGGAGCCGCACTTGAAGCAGGCTCCTGACTTCCTATAGCAGTCCTGACCTCTGTGAAACTTGCCGCAGACCCGACACTTCAGAACGGGAACTGACGAAGTCGAACCACCTCTATCCCGTGTACGGTCTCCAGAGCGGTCTCCAGCTCGATATCCAGCTCTGATACCACTAAATGTAACACCCCCAAACACTGGCCTAGGAGTTAGGGGTATTACACGCCGCGTATTATTACATAATGACGCAAGGCTCTAATAAACGAACTTAAACAAACATCAAGTAAGGCCCAAAACAAATACTTGAATAAAAGTGTAACAAAGAGATGTGGAAACATCCCAAAAGCTATTACAAAATCCACTGTACGAATATCAAAAGCGGAAGCTAACAGAGGAGGCCCGAAGGCTCAAAGTCAAATACAAATCATCTCAAACGAACTAAACAAATCAAAAGCTAAACTCCAGAAGTTGAGCAAAGTGCCCCTCGCTGATCAATCTGCAATGTTAGATAAAGTAGGGGAATGAGCAAACAACTATGCCCAGTAGATGACAAACTTCATCAACCAGCATGCTCAAAACATTTACAGACACATTATCAAATCAGAAGGAATAGACGGAATCCATAAGCATGTCGGAAAGCAGAACAGAAGTCCATACAATAGAGGACTAAACAGAGTCAAAAGCAGACAGAAAGCAGAAAACAGAGCGGGACACTAGTTGATCACAGCATACAGACAGAACAAGCAACTAGCTCGTGAACAGAACGAGGAAACCTCACTCGTAAACAGAACAGGTGAAAACACCCGTGAACAGAACGGGGAACATCACCCGTGAATAGAAGGATCCTACATAGCGCGCTACGAGACAGCGAGACTAGCCATCCGCAGGTTCAGACACAGAGATAACTAGGTCCCAAAACAGAAGCTTAAAACCATTAAGCATGTGTGCACCAAAGGCACCAGAAAGCACATAAGATAGCTTGGAAATCAGAAGGGGAATCCAACCCCGCAGACGGAAGTCAAAACGGAGCTCAAACGAGCAAGTTATGGTCAAAACAGAGGCATGTCCGAACTTGTGTCCGGACATCAATGTTCGGACGCAAGTCGAACCTCAAAACAGAAGCAGAGACAGAGGTGTCCGAACATCAAAGCTCGGACAGATGTTCGGACGTTCTTCGGAAATCAAACACGCGTAAAGTCCAAACTTGTGTCCGGACATACATGTTCGGACACAAGTCGAGGCAAAATCAGGGAATACAGAAGGCTGTGTCCGAACTTCAAAGGTCGGACGGAAGTTTGGACACAGTAAAACTTCAGAAAAATTTAAAGCGCAACGATGCATGTCCGAACTTCCAAGGTCGGACGGAAGTTCGGACACGCCGAAAAACACAGAAAACAGAAGCGATTTTCACACAAACAGAGGCACCAAAACAATGTCAAAACATCATAAGTTTGCAGAAAACAACCTTGGGGTTTGTAGGTGTTAAAACGACATTTAAACAGACAGTTCACAATCATAATTTCAAGACAGATCACAACTCGAATTCAGAACCGGAACGAAACTCCCCAAGGCTGAACACACAAGCCGAATCCATAAGCCACCTACCTCAGTTACAGCAGAGAAGTCTCCTCGAATCCGAACAGCGATCGACCCAACGCACACAGCAGCACGCAGCCCCAAAATGCAATTACACAACCACTAAACCTCTGAAAACAACACAGAAGTACAACCCTCAATCAGAAACTGTTTACACTACCAATTCTGAAACGGAAACGGAGACAAATCCTTCACCTGAATCCGACCGCAAGCAGACCAACCGGAAGAGAACGAACCCAGACACGCAGAGGATTGAAGATTCTGGCAATCGGATTGCAGAGGAAAGAATTAGAAAGAGGAAAATTCCAAAACCTAAACCCCAAACTGAATTGTGTTAACCATATACAATTCGCAAACCTGATCGCAATGAAGAAGACGAAGTAACGCAGAATCCACCAATAGAACTCGGATTTCAGAACCACACTTGCAGGATTGAGCGCTTGAAAGAACGTATTCTTGAGAGAGAGAGAAAGAGAGCAAGGAAGGAGGAGCGTCTCGACGGTTTTCAAAACTGATCGGGAGAAGCGTAGTGGAAGCGTGATTAGAATAGTGATTAGGGAATTATTAATATAACCCAATTTAATTAATAATCCCTTACCAAAAATCAAAAAGAAGAAAGACCACCTCGCCCTTGTCTTTATTAAGAAAGACTGCCATGTCCTGAATCCAGAATACAACCACATAAGGCCACTTGTGACGAAATAAAATGCAATAAACTTTGGGTTATAACAGTCAAGCTCCAGATACTAAGATGATCCTCACTGATCAATCTACAAAAATGTTAAAAGTAGGGGAGTGAGCACACAACTATGCCCAGTAAGCAGCGACCGTCATCAGTAAGGTCGCTCAAAACAATTGAAATCAGAAGGAGGAGAAATAAACATTATATCCACAATTTCCCAAACAATCAGAAGCTTTCAGAAACAGAAACAGAATGGAACACCAGAGTTCCCTATTCAGAAACAATCAGAGTTCATAAACAGAAGAGGGACAAGACACGATGCACACACTCAGAAGGGGTCCACGACCCATAGATCATAACAGATCTCTCGACAACGTAGAAATGACTCTAATGAGCCAAAGGGTTCGTCAACCCCACAGAACAGAAAGAGAATGATCCACACTCAGAACGGCATCTACATGGTATAGCACGGAATAGCTCGACCCAGCCATTCACGGCTTAGAAACAAAGTGTAATGTCCCAAAAAATAAGGATTGCTTAAACATAAGCAAAATTGCATTTAGATATGCCAAAACACTCATAAATCAGTAGTACAGATCATAAGGAATCCAACGCCGCAGACGACACTCAATCGGAGTTCAAATGAAGAAGTTACGCTGAAAACAGTAAGGTGTCCGAACTTGCGTCCTAACGTTGAAGTTCGGACACAAGTCGATTTGAAAACAGAAGCGAAATACAGAGTGTCCGAACATCGAAGTTCGGACTGATGTTTGGACGGTTTTTCGGAAAAAGTTAAGTGGTGAGAAAACACAATGTCCGAGCTTCAAAGTCAGAAAAACTGGGGGTGTCCGAACTTCAAAGTCCGGACTGAAGTTCGGACACACCCGAATTCGAAAATACAGAGGCGCAAAACAGGCTGTCCGAACTTCAAAGTTAGGACAGAAGTTCGGACAGCACGAAATCTGTAATTTCCAGAAGACGAACAAAGCAGAAAACATTGCAAAAACATAACCACGAATTGCCAAACTTGTACACACACCAAATCACAGAAAAATACAGAGGACCATGGGGTTTTAGCCATCCAAAAAACACAACAAAAACATAGAGAATCACACACAAATTCAGAGATCAATTCTTGCAAACATCCCCATGGCTGAACTTCCAAACCGAATCAAGCAACCACCTACCTCATTGATCAGCAGAGAAACAACAACGAACTGAGACAGCAGGCGCAATCCACGCAGAGCAACAATCTGGAACAGACCAACCGCCACTGAATACCCGACCCAATTGACACAAAAATCAGAAAACTGAATGAAGAACCCTAGATTATCTAAACCCCCAAATCTGCAACACCAACCTGATTTCGGAAGTGAATAAACTCCACAATCTGCAGCAGTTCCACAGCCCGCACAATCACAACCAAACAGCAAAGAAGCCCTCTGATTTAATCATGTACAAAGGCTCAAAATCAGAAAACTGAGAGAGAAGAAAACCACCAACGAAGTCCCGAATTCTTGTAATACAAACCTGAATCGATCAGAGGAAAGCAGCAGCAAAACCCTCCAATTCGACTGTAGCAGCAGCCTTCACGATCCTCAGCAAGAAAGAGAACAGGAGAGAGGAGAGAGGAGAATGGAAGTCGATGCTCTGAACGCACGATGGAAATTGGTGGAGGAAAACTGATCGTGATGTAAAACAATTAGAAGAGGAATAAATAAATAAGGTTCTCTTTCCTTATTAATTAAATGAAACAATTACCTTAATTGTTTTAAGCAATGACTTCCTTGCCCTCATCTATCAAAACAATACCGCCGAAGTCCCAACTGACAATAATAATGTAATCCATCTTAGATCATTATATAAACCGGACATAATATAATGTTGCAATTATACGGGTTATAACACATGGGATCTTGTTTTATCCCTTGAACTAGCTTATTTTCATTCTCCAAGGACTAGAGGAGGTCCTCCTTGATTCATATCCAAGCCTATCTTAAGACTTCAAAGGTAAACAATCATGTTAATACCTTTAAAGATATTTTTAACCTAGGAATGATTCCTTAAGGTTAGTGTATTATTTAGCACTCATTAGAGTCATTGTATATTGGTTAAAACATTGGCAAGGGAAATTAAGTTGGTGGCCGAGATTTATCCAAGAAAATCCTAAGGAGGAAGTTAAGAGGAACTTGAGAAAAACAAGGTCAATTGCTTACCTTAAGGTGTTTTATTGTTTAAGGGATGGGATTTAGATACATGATAAGTTTAGGTTAGAGTTTACATTATTCAAGGGTTATAAAACCTAGGAGAAAGAACATGGCAATATTAAGAACTTGTGACTAAGGAGCAAATGGGAAATGAGATAGTTAAACAAACACAAGGTGAACTATGAGAACAATTATTGCAATGGGAGTGTAATACCCCATCTCGATCCAATCGTGGTTATCACAAACTTATCACCATATATACAAACTCTGCAGCGGGTTCAAATACATTCCAGGACCTTGCCACGGTCTGACTACAGAATATACCGAACATTAATACATACAATTCCTCACCAAATACATATCCTTCTTACAATCCCCTCACATCCTATACATCTTACTAACTCAAATTGCCATACGAGTGTACATGCACAACTCGTAGGCCACACCTAACCCGTAACGCTCGTACCCCATCTTACTCTCGTGACGGCCGCCTCCTGACATTCACCTGTGTAGTAAAAAACAGCCCCCAAAGGGGGTCAGCACGAATGCTGGTACGATCCTCTCATGGCCCCAAGCTAACGTGGCTACGACGACTAATTGTCGATAGCATGGAGGTTGATTAGAGGCACAACATAATAGAAAGTGCAATAAACAACAAACCAATTATGAACAATCAAAGTTCAAACACAATGAACGACTTAAATGCGTTCCCTTAATTAGAGGGATAATTACTTAACTCCTTAGGTTATGTTTCCTCTTAATCTTAGTCCATCCTTATCTTACCTCAATCTTAGTCTTAGAAAACAACCATCCTTAAAAAGGAATGGATGTAGCTTATCTCAGTCTTATAATACAAACCATCCTTTAAATAGGAATGGTTGCAACTTATCTTAAACCTTATCTCATATATGCCAACCGTTCTCTCATTGGGAACTGGTTAACCCTTAGTTCGTTGTTTATTTTTGTAAGGCTTGGTTAACCCTAGCCAGCAGCAGGACACTTACCGGCAATAAACAACGTTCTTAAATTGTTGGGGATGTAGGCTAGATCCCCCCACGCCATCTTAAAGCCACCTACCTTGGACTGGATGTCCAATGTAGCTGAGCCGGTCAACCGACCCTAGGCTACAAGTCCGAAGACAAGTCCTTAAGCGGAAGTCGGATCTGCTTTAGATACCGACCCTTTCCTTAGCATGCATGACCGGAGTCAGTCCCGGGTTCCTCACTCCCCCCAAGTACCAGTTAGTAAAAGTCTTAAGACCATGTTGTTGGTTAAACCTCTTTCAGTTTTAACAAACTAATATTAGGGAGTGTTCCTTAGTCTCACACAATTCCTTACTAAACGTTAGTTAGTAGGTTCTCACGGTAAGTTGTGTTAGTTTTCAAACATCACACAACAATACAATAAAACATAGTGTTCCAGTTGCATGCTTTATCTTGTTTAGTGAGCACACAAAAACAAATAGCACACAAGCCGAGGGACACCTCGTTAGCAAGCAGGTCACAAGAAGAACTGTACCGTTCACCGTCGGTGGTTGCTTATTTAATCTCCTTCCGGGTCCCAATTCACAAGTCCTAAAACATTCATTCAGTTTTAGGTTATTAGTTACTTAACTCATCCCAACTTACTTAACCCACTTATCCACCATTGTTCACCATTTAATATTCACTAAGTCCTTACAGTTTAACTTAGACTTTTAAGTGCATCATTTCTCATTGTCTCTTATACTTATTCACCCACTTAATTGTCATTAATCCCACCAAACATGTCCTTAATAACTTTATAATATCAATACTTATCAATCCCCATCATTACCTAACATTTTCCAAGCTTATACACCATTTTTAGAGTGGTCCGGGACCTTGTCCTCAACCTAAGTCCCGGACCCATACCTGGTTCAAACTCTCGGCTGTTTTAATGTGGTGGTCCGGGACTTTGTATGGGACTTAAGTCCCGGACCAATGCAAGCTAAAATCCTCGGGGGTAAATCAGGGGGTGGTCCGGAACTTCTTACAAAACTTAAGTCCCGGACCCTATGGTTGAAGCAACTCTCGACATGAATTTTAGGTTGGTCCGGGACTTTCCCCTGGACTTAAGTCCCGGACCAGCTACATATTTTTGCCCTTTTTATTTTCCTAAGTGCATTTGCACTTGCTCTCTTCATCCATAAATCACCCAAACTTTATACATGATCTTAGGCATGTTCTAATACCAAACTAACCTCCTAAACTTGTCCAATTCCTTCTCTAACCTTATAACCCAATTTCTCACATAATCTCTTAACACTTGTAATATTTTCCTTACACTCCCAACATGTAAACTTTGTCTAAAACTTCAACTAACCAAAGTGTTTCCTTTCCACCAATATAACTACTCCTCAAGCATCATCATGCACAACCATTTGCTTTATTCACACTTCTCATAGCTATATATAATCTAGCACATGCTCACTTCCTTACAAGTCATTATACCTTATTTTTCCTTCAAACTTTGTACAAATTTCCTAGCTCCCTTCACTATGGTTTTGGTGCTTAAATTAATCATTGGATCCCCTTGCCCCTCTTAGACATCTACATATCTTTTACTCAACTTACCCACCATTCTCATGATCTTACACTCTTATACATTCCTAGTCAATTTCCTCGACAATCGACAACATTCTCCTTCAATCTTCACTCCCATCACCTAAGTCCACTCATTACCATCTAAACTAAAAACTTATTGTTCCACCACTAATATCCTCTTCACTTACACAAGCTTCCCAAAATTCTTATTGTTATATTCCCTAGTTCATACCTAAATCATCTTAAGCATTATACACCTTCTCCTTCAAATTTATGCACAAGTCTCACCATTCCTCTTACCATGACTTTGGTGTGTTCAATACACCCATTTAAACTCTAATTTCCTCATAGACAATTCTAGGTCATTCTAAACCTCAAGAACTCCTTAGTTAACTCATTTTCTCTCAAATTTCTTTTATTGATCCCGAGTAAACCCTAGGTCATATTAAATCATAACCATCACTTAACACTTTGTTTTATACTCAAATTTTGCCATAGCTTCCCTAGTATTTTATCATGCCCAAATGCATTGTTTTCCTCATTCAACCATCTCACACACATCAAGTCCTTTCTCATCTTATTTTCTCACCCAAATCAACTCATTCACAACAAACTCAATATGATGCAATAATCTTAAATTGCATAGCACTAAGGCTCTTAAATAACATGGCTCTTAGGCCCTTAAATGACTTAAACTTAAACACTGAATTTCCCACATATAAAAGCTTTCAACCTGCAAATACACACAACAATGCTCCCATATCAATATAAGTGTTCTCTTAATCCACCTTATACTTATCTTACTAACTTATTTCCATTGGCTCCTTAATCACAAGTTCATAAGCTTGTTTAAATTCTTTTTCCTAGGTTATATAACCCATTACATAATGTAAGCTTTAAGCTACATTAGTACTCACCTAAACTCATCCCTTAAAACTTAAACCACCATTAGGTAAGCAATTTACCTTGTTTTTCTCAAGTTTCTCCTTAGGCTTCTTCCCTTGGGAATCTCGGCCACCAATCTAATTTCCTTTGCCAATGTTCTAATCAATATACAATGACCCTCATGAGTGCTAGATAATGCACTAACCTTAAGGAATTATTCCTAGGTTAAGAATGTGTTTTAAGGTATTAAATTGAATACTTTACCTTGGATTCTCAAAACAAGCTTGGATATGAATCAAGAAGGACCTCCTCTAGCCCTTGGAGAATAGAAAACAAGCTAGAACAAGGCATAAAAATGAAGCCCCATGAGTGTAATTTTCAGACATGTGAAGAAGTGATGGAAAGATGATTTTTCTTACATTTTTCTCACCTTGAATGAATGGAGAACCAAATGGGATCTTCAAACTTGATTTTCCTCCATCAATGGAGTTTTTCCATGGCTCCAAAATGAAGCTTTCCCAATTTTGAAAAGATAGGAAGCTAGAGCTAACTAAGAATATTATGTGTTTAGTTTTTGATTTGGAGCTAAAATGAAGATTTGGTGGGCAAAGCAAGGTTAGGCAACAATGGTGCTGTTTGGGAACGGTTTAGAACAGAGAAGAAGAAGAGGAACTCGTTGGTGAAGAAGAGAAGAAGAAGAGAGAGAGGAGAGAGATATGCTAATAAAGGATATTTTGCTTTATAAAAGCAAATAGTAACTTTCTTTACTTTATCTCTTCTTATTTCCTTATTTGATGAAGTCTATGGTGACTCATCCCCTTAAAACCGTCCCCCCCCTTACTAATTAACATACTTAAGGCCTTGTTTGGCCATTTAACTAATTAAGGTTGACTTAAGTCAAAACTAGCACTATTTGAGCACTATTCACTAATTAGTGCACATATTCGTGAAATTTTTGGTTTCCCATTGATTTAGGCTTCCTAATGTGATACTAATTAGTACACATGTTGATTAAGGTGTAATCATGGGCATTTAGCCACTCAAAACTCATTTCTAAGACAATTTCTCAAAAAGGTGCTTTAAGGAGTCTTAAAGCACATTTTGTGTTTAAGCTTGTTTTTGAGCTTGGTTTTCTTTGGTAATTGATTTAAAACGTCCATTAGCATATTACTAAAGTCTTAGCATGATATTTGGGTACTCACCCAAGTCTCTCCAAGCTTAGAGCACATTTTTGCCTTAATTGCCCTTAAGGCATTTTCTTGAGTTTTCCTTGGTTTAAATTGTCTACCAATCTTTCTAAGGCATATTTTAGCCTTACTACATCATAAATTGATGTTTACTTAGAATACTTAGGTTTGGGGTATTTCAGGGAGCATTGTTGTGAGTATTTGCAGGTTAAAGGAAATTATTATGTGGGAAATTCAGTGGTTAAGCTTTATGTCATTTAAGGGCCTAAGTGCCAAGAAATTTAAGTTTATGCACTATATTGTGATGTAGTGTAGTCTTGGTGTAATTTGTGTGTAGAGAATGTGTAGTAGGAATTTGGGAGTTCATGGTTGCTTGATGGTGAAAAAACCAAGTGCTTTGGTGTAGTAATGTACTAGAGAAGCCATGTCGAAATTTGGTTGTGAAACTTGGTGTCTAATATGTTTTAAGGAGATTTTATGAGCTAAGAAGTATTAGTAAACATTAAGGGTTGTTTAGGTGGAAATGGATAAGCTAAGGTGTTCTTGAGTATTAAGATGACCTAGGAATGTCTAAGAGAAACTAGGGATTACAATGGTGAGTTTAAAGTACCAAAAGCATGATAAGAGAAGTTCTAGACTTGTGTAAAGTTGGGAGAAAATAAGGTGTAATGGCTTGTGAACGTGTAAGTGTAAAACTAGAGTATATGACTTTGGGAATGGCTAGGAAACTTGAGTAAAGGAAAGGAGGATCATAATAATGCTTGAGGAGAAGTTGTATTGGTGATAAAGGAATGCTTTGGTTAATTGAAGTTTTAGGCAAGATTCACAAGTTGGAGGGGTATGGAATAAATGCTAAGTGTTAAGGGCTTGTAAGGAATTGAGTAAATAATTAAGGTGGTTGATGATGGGTGGATTAATAAGTTGGTGGATGTTTTAAGGAGGGGTTAAAGTGCATAAATGGTATTAGAACATATTGGGGAACTTGTGGAAGAGTTTGGTGTTGATTTAACAATTAAGGAGAAAATTATGTAGTGGACCGACCCAGGGGACCGACCCTGACTGGGTCGGTCAGGCTGAAATAAGCCAGCCAGAATGTTTCTAGAACAGACCGACCCATAGGGATTTGGGTTGGTCGGGCTGAGCTTGGGTCGGTCGGTCTATAGGGAGTGAGTCGAGAATTGTTCTGGAACAGACCGACCCAGAGGGTTTTGGGTCGGTCGAAATAAGCTTGGGTCGGTCGGGATAAATTCAGAGAACCAAAATGTTCTGGAATGGACCGACCCAGGGGATGGGGTCAGTCGGTGGGTCAGTCGACCCTTATTATATATAAAAAAACTTTTATTCTAAGGATGTTAAGTGGTATTAGTGGTATGCCATTAAGAAGGTAATGATAATTAGAAAGATAAGAATACAAGGACTTGAGGGATTAAGTTAAGTTAAGGATTTAAGTGTTTAATGTTAAGTTCATAAGAACTTAAGTGGTGTTAGATGGGGAAACATTAATGACTAAGTAAGTTAAACAAGTTGAGTTGAGATGAGTTAATTAACAACCTAAGTGGGTCAATGTTTTTAGGGTTTGAGAATTGGGATTCGGAAGGAGGTTACACGAACAACCGCCGACGGTGAACGGTATGGTTTTCTTGTAACCTGCTTGCTAACGAGGTGTCCCTCGGCTTGTGTGCTATTTGTTTATGTGTTCCGACTAAACAAGATAAAGCATGCAACCGGTTTATTGTATTTGTTGTGTGCTTGTGACTAAAGCTAACATACTTTACTTGAGATTACTTACTAACAATGTTTAGTAATTATGGTATGAGTTAAGAACACCCTCTTTTATATTGGTTGGTTAATACCCGAGAAAGGTTTAACTAACACTTCATCTTTAAGACTTTCTACTAACTGGAACTTGGGGGGGAGTGAGGATTCCGGGACTGACTCCGGTCATGCATGTTAAGGAAAGGGGGTCGGTATCTGAATCAGATCCGACTTCCGCTTAAGGACTTGTCTTCGGACTTGTCGCCTAGGGTCGAGAGTCGACTCAGCTACCTTGGATTTCAGTCCAAGGTAGAAGGAAAATTAAGATGGTGCAGTAGGATCACCTAAATCCTAATTTTAAAATAAGATGTTTATTCAACCAATGGAGTTAATAGCTCATTGGCTAGGGTTAGACCCGACAAAAATAAACATTGAGTTAAGATACAACCATTCCTAATTAAAGAACGGTTTGTATATCGAGACTGAGGTAAGAATTAAGGTTGAGGCAAGGTAAGGATGGAATAAGATTAAGAGAAGTCTAACTTAAGGAGTTAAACGATTAACTCACTTATGAAGGGAACGCTTTTAAGTCGTTCATTGTGTGTGAACTGTTAATGTTCAAATGTGGCTTATTGTTTATTGCACTACTTATTATGTTGTGTATCTAATCAACTCCATGCTATCGAGAATTAGTCGTCGTAGCCCCGTTAGCTTGGGGGCTATAAGAGAATCGTACCAGCAAAGGTGCTGACCCCCTCGGGGGCTGTTGTTTACATTTTGCAGGTAAGCGCCCTATGAAGACTCATCACGAGAGTAGGGGTGGTTAGACTTAGGATGAGTTTTATATTTTGAGTACGGGATGCGCATGTGCACCCGTCTGTTAATAGTTGAACTTGCGGAGATTATGTTGATACTTGAGATACTAGCAAACTCGGTTGGTGTGTATTTTGGATTTATGGTGTTAAGTATTTAAGTTCGGTATATTCTGTTAGTTCAGACCGTGGCAAGGTCCTGGTGTTGGTTAAATTCAACTGCGACGTTGATTTATGCTTAGTTAAGATGCGACAACCACGATTGGATTAAGATGGGGTGTTACAACTCTGGAATACGAGGCTACATATTAGCTCTCTATAATATCGACTAATTCGGTATCCAGACTAGAAAAAAATCCCCACGGTAATTACCCCGTGACTATCTAATCATCATTACTCGGGTTTTCGAGTGAGTTCGAGATTAGTCATGTCAATGTTTTAATTCTCGTATTAATGATATTGTTGTATATCTTACAACTTAGGATCAAATCCTTGTAACCTAACTCATTAATTCATAGGTTTAATTATATATATACAAGTGTGTGTATATATATTGATATATATGAACATATAGTTTTTGTTACTATATGCTAATTGTACATTTGACCTTATAATGTTTAATTCATTTATAAGTCTCATGTTCCTTATGAGTTTGTCAATCTTGACCTTCTTGGTCAATAGAGTTGAATAAGTCAATGTAGTTGACTTGACTAAAGTATGCAACTCTACGTTTTGTAAAATTCACCATTTATTTCCTTTGGATTATATAATTCTTTCTTTAGTCCAACACATCATATATTAACTTAGACTTTTATGTCTAATTATAACACTCCTACCGCTAATCACATCATTAACGCCTATTTGTCTCGTTCTTCATTACATTCACAGCGGAAAATACCAACACAAACGGTGGGTGATACAATGCCGTTAGCCACCCACGTGACTAACAAGGCCTAAACTTAAACAGTAACGGTCTGATGGATTAGAATTCCCGAGTACTTATACAATACAATCATTCCATTTCTGAAATGAGTCATATACATTCCTCAAGATAACACTATACCAAGTCTATTACATTCTATT
This sequence comes from Limonium bicolor, assembly GCA_023374045.1. NCBI lineage: Eukaryota > Viridiplantae > Streptophyta > Magnoliopsida > Caryophyllales > Plumbaginaceae > Limonium > Limonium bicolor. The sequence continues at coordinate 15,845 of JAIOTZ010000900.1, forward strand.
GCCGATAACAATTTCGGACTTACTCTACTAACAATTACAAGTGTAATTATCAAAACTACCTATGCATAGCAGCAGTCCCCGTCCTACTCTCGAACTGTAACACCCCAACTCGATCCAATCGTGGTTTCGGGACTTAACAACATATATATAAACGTCACAACGGAATTCAATACACTCCAGGACCTTGCCACGGTCTGATTGACAGAATATACCGAACATTAGTACAAACCAACCTTAACCAAATACATATCCTTCTTACGATCCCCTCACATCCTATACATCTTACTAACTCAAATTGCCATACGAGTGTACATGCACAACTCGTAGGCCACACTTAACCCGTAACGCTTGTACCCCTTCTTACTCTCGCGACGGCCGCCTCCTGACGTTCACCTGTGTAGTAAAAACAGCACCCAAAGGGGGTCAGCACGAATGCTGGTACGATCCTCTCATGGCCCCCAAGCTAACGTGGCTACGACGACTAATTGTCGATAGCATGGAGGTTGATTAGATGCACAACATAATAGAAAGTGCAGTAAACAACAAACCAAATATGAACAATCAAAGTTCAAACATAATGAACGACTTAAATGTGTTCCCTTAATTAGAGAGTTAAATATTTAACTCCTTAAGTTATGTTCCTTCTTAATCTTAGTCCATCCTTATCTTACCTCAATCTTAGTCTTAGAAACAACCAACCTTTAAAAAGGAATGGGTGTAGCTTATCTCAGTCTTATAATGCAAACCATCCTTTTAATAGGAATGGTTGCAACTTATCTCAACCTTATCTTATATATGCCAACTGTTCTCTCATTGGGAACAGGTTAACCCTTAGTTCGTTGTTTATTTTCGTAGGGCTTGGTTAACCCTAGCCAGCAGCAGGACACTTACCGGCAATAAACAACATTCTTAAATTGTTGGGGATGTAGGCTAGATCCCCCCACGCCATCTTAAAGCCACCTACCTTGGACTGGATGTCCAATGTAGCTGAGCCGGCCAACCGACCCTAGGCTACTAGTCCGAAGACTAGTCCTTAAGCGGAAGTCGGATCTGCTATAGATACCGACCCCGTTTCCTTAGCATGCATGACCGGAGTCAGTCCCGGGTTCCTCACTCCCCCTTAAGTTCCAGTTAGTAGTAGTCTCAAGACCATGTTTGTTGGTTAACCTCTTTCGGTTTATAACAAACTAATATTAAGGAGCGTTCCTTAGTCTCACTCAATTCCTTACTAAACGTTGGTTAGTAAGTTCTCACGGTATGTTGTGTTAGTTTTCAAACATCACGCAACAATACAATAAACATAATGTCCCGGTTGCATGCTTTATCTTGTTTAGTGAGCACACAAAAAGAAATAGCACACAAGCCGAGGGACACCTCGTTAGCAAGCAGGTCACAAGAAGAACTGTACCGTTCACCATTGGTCGTTCGGTTGCTTACTCTCTTCCGGAGTCCAAATACTCAAGCCCTAAAACATTCATTCAGTTTTAGGTTGTTAATCACTTAACTTAATTCAACTTATTTAACTTACTTAACCCATAATGATTCCCACCTAACACCTCTTAGGTTTTACAACTTAAGCTTACAACTTAACCTTAAACTTTTAAGTTTATACTTATCTTAACCTCTTAGGTCTTTATACCTCCATTCATCATTTCCCTCTTAATGGGGTACCCTTAATACCACTAAACTTCCTTAGGGTTTCTCTCTTTTTTTTCATCTTTAGGGTCGACCGACCTTACCCAAGGTCGGTCCATTCCAGAACTTATTACCGTTTGAAAATTTTTTACCCCAACCGACCTTGCAAGTCCGGTCCCCAAGGTCGGTCCATTCCCGAGAGTTTCCCCGTGGGATATTTAAGCCCGACCGAACTTGCCAAAGTCGGTCCCAAGTTCGGTCGATTCCAGAGACTCAATTCGTACACAAAATACAAGCCCGACCGAACTTGTAAGTTCGGTCCCCAAGTTCGGTCGATTCTAGAAACTCTTTCCGGTAGTGTAAACTGAGCTCGACCGACCTTGCAGGTCCAGTCCCTAAGGTCGGTCGGCTTCAGAACCTTGTTTCTAAATTCCCATTTGACTCCAAACTTCTCCATAAGTTCCCCCATGTGTCCTAATACCACTTAGGCACTTAAAATCACCTTAGAACTTCCACCAAACTCTCCAAAACGATTTCCAAAGATCTTCTTAAACATTCACTCAATCCTTTTAAAACTCCTAACACTTATGACTTGTTTCCTTACATTTCAAACTTGTAACCTTACCAAAACTTCAACCAACCCAAGTGTTCCCTCCTTAACAGTTTGAGCACTTCATAAACATCATTTTCCATCTTCAGTTCATTTACCAAAACTTCCTCAAGTCACCTTGCATATCCATGCACAAATTCCTCTCTTTTCCATTTGTTACCCATCATTCCTAAACTCTTGGACATACCTAAACATTTCTTCCCATCCTCATAGCACTTTAACTTGTTCTTCTTTACCTTGACCTTCCTACACCCTCCTTAGACACCTACATCTCTTTTACTCAATTTACTCACCATCCGCATGATCTTACACTCTTATACGTTCCTAGTCAATCTACAACATTCTCCTTCAAACATCACTCCCAACACCTAAGTCCACTCATTACCATCTAAACTAAAACCTTATTGTTCCACTACTAGCATCATCACTACTTACACAAGCTTCCTAAAATTCTCATTGTTATATTCCCTACTTCATACCTAAATCATCTTAAAGCATCATACTTTATTTCCTCAAGTCTTAACATTCCTCCTACCATGATTTTGGTGTATTTAGTACACCCTCCAATCCTCTAATTCCTCCTAGACATCACTAGGCCATACTAAACCCCAAGAACTCCTTTGTTAACTCATTTCCACTCAAATCCCTTTTTAATGATCCCAAGTGAATCCTAGGGCATCTTAACTCACCACTACCACTTAAACACTTTGTTTTCTACTCAAATTTCGCCATAGCTTCTCTAGTATATTATCATGCCCAAATGCATTATTTTCCTCGTTCAACCATCTCACACACATCAAGTTCCTTCTCGTCACATTTTATCACCCAAACCAACTCATTCACAACAAACTCAATACATTGCAATAATCTTAAATTGCATAGCACTAAGGCTCTTAAATGACATGGCTCTTAGGCCCTTAAATAACTTAAACTTAAACACTGAATTTCCCACATATAAAAGCTTTCAACCTGCAAATACACCCATCAATCTCATAGTAGTTATAATGCTCTTAAAATCCATCTTAAACTTATCTTACTATCTCATTCCCATTGGCTCCCTTAATCTCAAGTTCATAAGCTTGTTTAAATTCTTTTTTCTTAGGTTACATAACCCATTACACAATGTATGCTTTAAGCTACATTAGTACTCATCTAAATACCACCCCTTAAAACTTAAACCACCCTTTTACCTTGTTTTTCTCAAGTTTCTCTCAACTTTCTCCTTAGGCTTCTTCCCTTGGGAATCTCGGCCACCATCTTAACTTTCCCTTGCCAATGTTCTAATCAATATACATTGGCTCTCATGAGTGCTAAATAATACATTAACCTTAAGGAGTAAACCCTAGGTTAAAAATGTGTTCTAAGGTATTGAAATGAATGTTTTACCTTGGAGTCTTAAGATAGGCTTGGATATGAATCAAGAAGGACCTCCTCTAGCCCTTGGAGAATAGAAACAAGCTAGAACAAGGCATAAAAATGAAGCCCCATGAGTGAAATTTTTGGACATGTGAAGGAGTGATGGAAAGATGGTTTTTCTTACATATTCTTTACCTTAAGAACATGGAGAAGCCAATGAACTCTTCAAACTTGATTTTCCTCCATCAATGGAGTTTTCTCTTGGCACCGAAATGGAGCTTTGAAGGATTTGAAAAGATAGAAAGCTAGAGCTTGAGCTAACTAAGAATAATATGTGTTTAGTTTTTGATTTGGAGCTAAAATGAGTAAGTTGTAGACAAGGCAAGGTGAGGCAACAATGGAGCTTGTTCTCTCGGTTTGAGAGGGTGAAGAAAATGAAGAAAACCGTGGAAGAAGAGAATGAATGGAGAAGAGGAGAGAAGGTAGGCTAAAAGGTAAGATATTTACCTTAAAGCAAATAGTAACTTTTCCTTATTTCTCTTTTCTTTCCTTAAGTTGAATGACTCATGTGGTGACTCACCACCTAAAAACCGGCCACCCCCTTAATAATCAAAACATTTATGGTCTTGGTTGACCAATTAATTAGCTTATATTGACTTAATGCTAAACTAGCACTATTTGATTACTATTCACAAATTAGTGCACATATTTCTGAAATTTTTGATTTCCCATTGATTTAGACTTATTAATGTGATGCTAATTAGCACACATGTTGATTAAGATGTAATCATAGGCATTTAGCCACTCAAAACCCATTTCTAAGACAATTTCTCAAAAAGGTGCTTTAAGGAGTCTTAAAGCACATTTTGTGTTTAAGCTTGTTTTTGAGCTTGGTTTTCTTTGCTAATTGACTTAAAATGTCCATTATCATGTTACTAAAGTCTTATAATGATATTTGGGTGCTAATTAAAGTCACTCCAAGCTTAAAGCACATTTTTGCCTAAATTGCCCTTAAGGCGTTTTCTTGTGTTTTCCTCGATTTAAATTGTCTACCAATCTTCCTAAGGCATATTTTAGCCTTACTACATCATAAATTGATGTTTACTTAGCATACTTAGGTTTGGGGTATTTCACAAACGGTAATCATCTCCAGTGTACCTGAAAAGTAATCGGTGGCCCCAAAGGGGCTCCGCACCTTTGCTGGTATGGTAGTCATCCAACCCGCTACTACCGGGCCACACCCAACTAATTTATTTAAATCATAACATGAAATGCTATAAACACACAACATGCTCGCATCAACAAGTATTCATACAAGGAATACAACAACAAGGTTTATATATCATGTTCATTAGAATATATATTACCTTCTTCTTTAGGCCTTGAGAGTCTCTATCTCAAGTAAAGCCTCATTCTCATTAGTTACTAACTTATCCATTTTATTCGGATAGTTTTTACTTGTTCTCTTAGATCTAAAGACACTCACTGGTCTTGATCTCGTACTCTTGATTATTCTACTCTTGAATAATTACCGGAATCACTCTTTTGATTCATCTTTCTCATATCCCATAATACCCAGCTTATCTCTTTAGATGGATAAGCTCTGCCAGTCTCACTCCAACAGGCACCACTACATGGCTCACGGCCCTACCGGGCACCACCATGTGGCTCACGACCCCTAACAAGGGAGTTCAACCATGGAATCAGAAACAATCACTCTGTTGTTTCCTCTTCCTTGCATGCTTGAATCACAATCCTCTAACCCACTCTTAGGGTTAGTAATAATATACACTAGTTCGAGACATCTCTCTTGATGTCATCTCACAACCTTAGGGTGTTTTCCTAAGTCATTGTATTCAAAGTTTTAAGGGTTGCCCCTACATTCCCAATACTTAAGAGTTTTGGTTATTTCCTCATGTTAGGTCGAATCCTCATATAGAAGGTCGACTAACCACTAAAAGGGAGTTTAATATTCCCGTATATCTCTTTTTACTTTTCTCATGAGTTCATAACATTGAACTATCATTGTTCTCTTAATAGAGGTTCGTTATATCTTTTCCACTATCATTTATTTCGTGGACTGTTTCATTCCAATTCTCTAACAGCTATTTATCTTTCTTTCAAGAGTTGGTCAACTATTCTAAGTTAGATCGCAAGCTCAAGTAAAGACGGTTATCTTACACAAGAAACAACAAGCATCAAGATATCAAATGCAATAAGCGTTTTTGTGCATTTATCTTATTAGGTCGGTGCATATGAATAGGTAGCACACAAGCCGAGTGTAACTCGGTAGGACACAGATTGCAAGAAAACCATACTGTTCACCATGGTACCACTCTAGCGTGTCGTCTCACGCTCCTTAGATAATTCTCGCATCACTGATAACATTCCAAGTCTTTCTATTAACGTCAAGGCAATGCAGAATTTAAACGACCAATGCGTCCGTAATTAACCCCGTTGTCCCGTTAATCTTAACTTTACTCATGTGATCTTAAGTTCTCAACTTTCACATTAACTCTTACACTTGTTTAATCCTCCTAATCACCTTTACATGCCACTAAATAAGTCTTAATCATCATCTAAGACCAATACCATTCAATCCCCTTCATTTAAATTCATTTTCAAACTCACAGCTTGATTTTTAGTGTGGTCCGGGACTTGGTCCGGCCCTTAACTCCCGGACCAACACATAGGATAAACTCTCGGGGTGATATTTACATGTGGTCCGGGACTTGGTACTGGGCTAAGGTCCCATACCAATGTTCCAGTTTTCTCTCGGCTGCATTTTACTAGTGGTCCGGGACTTGTTGCAAGGGTTAGGTCCCGGACCAACCTTTCTAGGAAATTCTCGGTAAGTTTTTGCATGTGATCCAGGACATTATACAAGATTCAAGTCCCGGACCCTGCTATAACCTGTAGCATTTTGACAGTTTCTAATGCCACTCTAACTCCATTTCTTACTCATTTCTTTTCTAGTCTTTCCACATGTATCCTAGCATATTCAAATACCATAGTCACACTTTAAAACTCCTCAAATCTTTGATCAAACCCACTACTCAATCCTTGATCAAATATACAAATTTTCACTATCATTTTCTGCACATTATGCACACTAGTGCATTACCAACATTCCCATGACAGTTTGCATCTTGCTCTCAACCATTATGACCATACCAAATCTTTCCTATGAATATTCATCTCTATTACCAAGTATAATCTTTACTTTCAAGGTTATACACTCTAGTTCATTACTAGCAATTCTCATGACAGTTTACACCACATTTGCAACAGATTTTTGCACCACTTTATCCAATCCTTATACTCTAGTTTTGGTGTGCTTAATTCACCCATTTACATTCTACTTCCTCGTAATCAACCTTAGGTTCTTCGACTCCTAACACCACCTAAAATACTTTGATTCTACAGAAATTTCGCCATAGATCCTCTACTTTTCTAGCATGCTCAAATGCATCTTTTCTTTATCACCTAATCCCAAACATTCCCAATTCACACAATTTTCTCTTCCTAATCAATTCCAACTAACCAAATCCTTAGTGGATTCTACCAGCACACAATTTCACCCAACTACATCAATTCACATCATAATGCATAAATCTTAAATTGCTTGGCACTTAGGCCCTTAAATTAAACAGTAATTCACCATTGCCTTAAGCATAATCACAATTCCTTCTCATATCAATCAACACCTTTCCCGCACAAATTTTAGTTCATTCTTTTATTTACCCATCCCAAAATTCTAAAAACTTCTAGGATATTCATTAAGGTAGATTATTTACCTTAAGCTTCCAAGTTCCTCTTTTCACTTCTCTTCTTTCTTTTCTCTTGATTGAAACCGGCCAAGGGGCAAGGGAGTTGCCAAACTCTAAATCAATACCCAATGAGGAAATGAGACTAAGTAAAGACATTTAGGCTCATTAATTACTCTAGATTACCAAGGAGGTGTTTAAGGCACAAAATTTAGGAATTACCTTTGAAACCCTAAAATGGGCTTTCAATTATGAATCAAAGGGGAGATTCCACTAAGATTTTGTAGCTTGAATCAATGCTCATACAAAGAAGGAAAGAGTGCAAATTAAAGGGATAAAATCGGCCATGTAAGGGATGGAGGAAAAACTGAGTTTTTGAGTTCTTTCTTACCTTGAACCAAAGAGAATGTAGCATAGCTCTAGAATATGCATTTTTCTCCTCAAATGGAGCTCTACCCATGGAATTTAACTTCAAGCTTTTGAGATTTTGAAAGGTGGAGAAGATAGCCCTTGATGAGACTAAGAGGAATATGTAATTTATTTTTGATTTGGAGCCTTGTGGAGGCTTGGGCAAGCAAGGAAATGTGGGAAGCCATGGGAACTGCTCTTGAATTGTAAGGGAGGAGAAGAGGATGAAGGTGACCGGCTGGGAGAGAGGTGAGGATACGGCTGGGAAGAAAGGAAAATGAGGGGAGAGAGAGAGAGGGCAAGGTACTTATCACTTTTTACCTTTTTACCTTTTCACTCTCTCTCTCTCTCTCACATAAAGGGACTCAATAAGTTAAGAAAAATGCTGAGTCACACTACTAAACCATCCCCCTATTATATATGGGCAGGGGTATTTTCGTCTTTCCGCAAGAAACGCTCCTAAATTCCCGGTTTGGCACTATTCATCAACCGGGCTCGTTTTTAGGATTTTTCCGTTTATTTAATTTTAAAGGTTCTTAGACCTTCATTAAGGTTTAATTATAGTTATATGATTAACTATGATTTTTTTTACAAGTCCATTAAACCGCTTAAAGCCACATTTCTGGGTTTCCTCGAAAAACGTGCTTTAGGACTTCATTTGCGTTTTTAACTCACTATATGGATTCATTTTCTTCGAGCATTTTTCCCACATGTTCTTAGTATGTAACTAAGTCTTAGGAATCCATCTAGGACCCTAGTTGAGGTCATATGCCCTCTACTGTTGCGTAACACACATTTTTACGTTTTGTGCCTTTTAAGTGTTTTCTTCTTTCTTTTGGTTTTACTTTCTTCACTAATGTTCTTTAGGCATCATTAGGCATCTATACCTCATATTAGAATAATTAGTCACCATTTTTAAGTCAAGGGTATTTCACTAATATTTTATAATATGATTCTAACATATTTTAAGCTTTCCTCTTAATATGTTATACTTCTTTTTCAATATATATTTAAGTACAACTTAATTAAACAATTGTAAAACTATTATAATTCAAGGTGCACTTTAAGGTTCTTCAAACTTTATACTAACTTTCCTTAGCTAGTATTTAACTTAATATTTGATTTCACATAATGACATACTGCACCATATTATAAAACTCACATATAGGTTCTGTAATTCTCGCATCTACACCATATATTATCATAAATTACATTCTCACCCCCACTTTACCTTACAACATTACAATCATACATTATAACATATGTTATAACACTTTTATCATGTATAATTATAACCCAAAGTCTCAAGCCAGGTTGTTTATATATCCAAATAGACCTTCAATTTTACAGAATTATTTCACTAATCCAAATCTTTTGGAAATTACAATTTGACCCAATTTGTTATCAAATTGTTACAATTTCATCCTTAAACTTTATGTTATACAATACTTATTTATATAACTCCAAAACTTACCCAATTTCTTCCAAAACTTCAGAACAGATCCCTAGTCTATTTTTATTTGCATAACATCACCTATACTTCTATAAATTACACTTTAACTCCATAAGTTTATAAAACTTACAATTTACTCCTAAACTTCATTAAAATTGCTATTTAATTTATTTCTTCACATCAACTTGGTCAGCACTCATTCCTTTTTCAAGGTTGACCACCAAGGTTCTGTCTTGACAAGAACTTTCCCATATTTTCGGTTTTTACCCTAATCTTTCGTAGGACTTTCATTTAAGTCCTTAACTTTCCTTTAACTTAAATTTTACATCTTAAATCCTTTCAAAGCCTAAATTTCTGCCCTTATGCAGTTTAATACCACAAATAATATTTATGGACACCAATACACTCACATAACACTCCTTTGTTCATTAGAACATTCTTTAAGTTCATTAACACCTTTATATGTCATTTTTGAAAATATTCTCCAACTTAACACTACCTAACCCTTAGGTATTTTTATCCAAACATTTTTAGGTGTATTTAAAACTCTAATTAACCTCTTAACATCAGGTTTACTCTCCAAATCAATCACTAACCAGACGCTTAATCATAAAGCATTAAAAGTAATTAAAAACACTTAAACTTGGCCTAATGACATGGCCATATTACAAAGCTCAACCATAGCTTAAAATTACACATAATTGATCATAAAATACATAAAACTCATGGATTTTTGCTGGTTTCCTCAGAACTTTTCGGTAATTGCTAAAATGAACCCAAAACTTTATAATTTGACATTTAAGTCATCAAATCTCTTAAGTGATTCATACAAAGTTGTTCATATTATTTCCTAGACATTTTAAGATCAATGATGACCATCTATCCCACCTAACTCTCAGCCTTGTTTGGTTAAACACAATAAATTGCCTTAAAGCATAAAATTATGTTTTAAGAGTTTACCTTCAAATTTGGAGCTCAAAGTTTGATTCCCTTCACACCACTCCCGGTTATACATGTTAATATTGTGATAGATCATATTTTTACACTAATCCAAAGCTTAGGTGGTGATTAAAAAGGTTTAGGGTTTAGATTAGTTCTTACCCATGAAAAATGACTTTTTTCCACTTGGATTCCTTTTCCTTGCTCATAGCAATTTGGGGCACTTTTGCTCAACTTTCAGGCATGGTTTTGAAAATTAAATTATGGAATAATCATCTCTAGGAATGGACTAAACACAGGTAGAATCTGAAAGCATAAAATAAGCCTTAAGGAGATGATTTTTACCTTTGAATTTCAAGACATTTCCATGGTCATTCTCGGCCTAATTTTGAGCATTATGAAGAGAGTTAGTTATATTCTAAAGTTATACTAAGGAAGCTGATTTAATTATAAGGAAAGCTCCAATTTAACTTACCCTTGAAGAACTCCTTAAGGGATGATTTCTTGGAGATTTTGGCCACCTCTTTAGGAATTGGAAAGAGCTCATGTTCTAGCATGGTTAGGTGAAGAAAAATGAGTGGACAACCCAATATATGTGGCCATTACATGGATCAAAAGGAAGGTGGATGCTTAAAGTACATTTTTACCTTAAGGAATGACCTTGTCTTTCTTTGCTCCAAACCCTTGTGTTTTAGCCGAATTTTAGTGGTATCTTACAACTTGAACTCGGCTTGATTGAGGGGTGGAAGTGAGTTGGATGTTAGCTCATTAGATAGGCATTGAAAAAAGGAAGAGGTATATAGCATGACTTAAGAGCTTACCTTATGCTCTTGGAGTTGGATTTCTTCTTACCTTGCTCAAGAACACTAAAAACTGAAATGGAGTGTTGGAAGCTTATGCTCTTGGCTGGTATAGTGCAAGAGGAAAGAGAATTGTAAAAATTGTCTTTTTATGTCTTAAAGGTTAAAGCATGGGTCATGACTCATGACTAGTACTTGTATGACTAGGCTTGTTTAAGTAGATATTTTGATCAACATTTGGCATGGTGTCATCCAACATGGGGAGATTGCCGCCCACACTTTAATTTTAGGGGTAATATGGTCTTGTTGCTCCATTTGTAATATTATAACTTATAAGTTGTTCACTTTTACTTATATCATGTATTAGTTTGTTACCAACATGATTCCTTAGTCCTAAAGTGTATAAATTTGTAATTTTTAGTAATTGGTATACTTTACTATTCATTGTGACTAGTAAAAAAGTATACTTTGATTCACTTTTGATTTTAGTGCTCCTTTCTGTACATGTTGTACATTTTGGACTTTTTTTGATGTGTTATATGTGTAACCCATGTATCTTTCTGTCCTAAGGTGTATACACTTGTATTTTAAGTTATTATTTTACCTACAAGTCATTAAGACTTCTTAAGGTACATTTTACCTTAGGTGTTTGTGTTCTTTGTTCATGTAGTAATGTATAACATGATAAATCAACTTGTAAGTTGATTTTCCTCCTTTATTATTCTTCAATTATGTCTATGTATTATTAAGGCTTAATAACCTTCGTGGACTATGTATATTTATCCATATAAGTGTGTTAGGAGTTTTCATGGTTATTAATTCTTTAAGGCTCATTAGCCTTTATAACTCTATGGTTTATACTTTAACTAGGTTTATAAACCTTTGGGTATTTCCATCTACCCCCCTTTAAAAAGCTTCGTCCCAAATTTGTTACTCACAATCGGTTTCCTAAGGAATCAAGTTCCACCAGGTCACCACAAACAATTCACACTAGGGACCAGGTCCCACTAGGTTCAAACCTAGTATGCATATATCATCCTCGATACAACGCTACCTTTCCTTTTACATAGTCATGAATCATGGCATAATTCATTTCACAGTTAATCCATAACATAGTACTTGACAAGGTACTTCACAAAAGGATACTCAAAGGTATTTCCTATATATCTCTATATATAGTGCAACATGCACATAACCAAGCATCCATCAAGTGTAACATACACTTGTATAAGGACATTGATGCTACCCGCAGACATACCGATCTAATGAAAAAGGACTCTGAGGTCCCCGGCTCCTTCCATTACCTAAGCTCATTATCTACACATATTCGTGTCCACTTGTAGGGAGTTTGAGAATCATCCAACCCCGATGTGGTCAGCATCAGTGTCGAACTATCTTTCACCCCAATTTATGTTCGAACTCCCATGATCGAAGCAGGATCAAGCTTGACTTCCCACGTCAATTTCAATCAATCAATTATTTACCCATTTCTAATCTTATTTCCTCTTAATATTTGCCACATTGTGTTCAATAGATACTCAAGTTAACTTGTATGTTTACGTTCTGAATTTCGTAATTCTAGACCTATTTGACAGTTCATCCGAACATCCATATTCGGATAGGCCCCGAGAGCATTTTATTTTTTAGTGTTTAAGTGTGTCCGAACATTTGTCTGAACTTACATGTTCGAACAGCATGTGAGGATGGGTTTGAACTGTAAGTCTCGGCATTAGTCCTAACTTACATGTTCGGACCAATGTTTGGACCACGAATGGATTTTTATAGCAACTTGTGTCTGAACTTACATGTTTGGACACATGTTCAGACGCTTCCATTTGTGACTCTCGACTTGTGTCCGAACATCAATGTTCGGACACAAGTTCAGAACTTCTACCTTCTGTTTGCAAACTCTCGACTTGTGTTCGCACATCAATGTCCGGACACAAGTTCGGACACCTTAATTTCTTCAGTGCATTTTCTCTTGACTTATGTCTGGACGTCAACGTCCGGACACAAGTTCGGTCAAAGCTTGTTTTGCCAGTTTTAAGACTAGTTTGAGGTCCGGTTTCGAAACCTTTTACGGTGTTAGATCCGTAGCGACGCGTTCTTTCATTTAAGGCAAAATCCAGGGTGTTACAAAGGTGGTATCAGAGCCTAGTTTTTTAAATAAGATAAGAATTGGATTAAAAAGGAATTAAAATGTGAGGTAAGTCGTCTCAGGGAATTACAGTTGTTTGATATGTTAATTGTTAACTACATTATGTGTGGATGTGTTGGATTATATACTCTGAGTGTGAAGTATTATATTAGAATGAGTTATTGATACACTGAATAATATTGCGTGCATATAGACTTTGCTATTATATATGTTATATGGAGGTGTGGTGTTAGTTCTTAATGTGTAATAGTAAGCCAGTTACTAGGGTATGAGAGTTGAGTGTTGCTTACATAATTCAGTGGTTCATAATCAGGAGTTCATTTTAGAGCTCTAAGGGGTGTAAGACTGGTTGACAGACTCAATTTCATGTACAACACTAGAAGCAGAAGCCGTCGAGCTACAATGGCAGGTAACGACCCTTTGAGGAAACTTCAAGAGCTTGCTTTAAACTTGGGGCAAATTGTCCAGAGGCAGGCCCAGAGGGATAATGTACCTAAGGACTACACCAAGAGAATTGCCCATTTTAAGCCTACTTCATTTGCTGGTTAGAGGATCGAGTGCTATTAAAGGATTGGATCAGGGAATTTGATAAGATTTTTGAGGCGATCAACTGCCCAACTGACAGACGGGTCAATGGGGTCATCTACTACTTTAAAGGGGAGGCCGACATTTGGTGGTGTGCCAACAAGGATGCTATGCTGGCAGGACCTGACTTTAGTTGGGATGACCTGAAGGAGGTGATGAGGAGGCGCTTCTATCCAGAGCACATTCGAATGCATAAGTACTTGGAATTTTCTGAGCTCAAGCAGTTGGCCTTGAGTGTGAAGGAGTATAACTCTAAATTCCTAGAGCTGGCAAGATTTGCACCAACGATGGTCCTAGACGAGACTTCCAAGGTGTAGAGATTTGTGGGTGGGCTGAACTGGAGCTTGTAGGAAGCCCTGAGTGTTCTGACCATTTCGACTCTCCAGGACGCATATGGAAAGGCTGCTAGCCTGTATAGGGTGCTGCGGAAAAGGAGAGAAGTCTAGGTGGGAAACAAGAGGAAATTAGAGGGAGGAGAGGACTCCCAAGGTCGAGAGGACAAGTCTTAGAGGCCGAACCAGGAGAAGGGGTGGAAACCTAACTCAGATGGGAGGTAGAGGTTCGGCGGGAACCAGAGAGGTGACTAGAGGTGGGGCGACCTGTCCTAGAATCATTCCTATAGAGGAGAGACAAGACGAGAAAGACACTTCTACTGTAAAAAGTGTAATAAAGATCACCCTGTGAAGGATTGTGAAGGGAAATTGATTACTTGCTTTAGGTGTGGCAAGCAGGGTCATCAGACATTTGAATGTTTCTAGAGCCCTCAAGGAGGCAATCAGCAGCAAGGCTATGGTGGTGATCGTTCCTACCGACAGCCCGATTAGCAGAGTAGAGGCCAGAATTAGAACCCGCGTGGGGACGTTCCCTAGCGTGGCAATAATGATGGAGGAAATGGGGGCAGTAGAGGCCAAGGGGAGAACAGAGGCAACTACTACCGGGCACCAGGCAAGATCAATGTTATGAGCCGGGTTGAGGCTGAGGCCGAAGCAGATGTTTTAGCTGATACCTTTACTGTTCATGGTACTCCTGCTTGTATTTTATTTGACACGGAGGCTTCATATTCTTTTAATTCTGATAAATTTGTTGAGAAATTGGGGTTAGTAGCTAATAGAACTTCATATATAGCTATATCTATACCTTCGGGGAGGGTGATCACTTGTAACAACATGATAAAAGACATAGGTATAAACATTAAGAGGGAAAACTTGGTAATAGACCTAATTCAGTTTGCCCTGTCCGACTTTAACTTTATCCTGGGGATGGATTGGCTAAGTGAGTACAAAGGAAGAATAGACTATGGCGAGCAGAAGATTGTGCTAAGAGGGACATCGGGGCAGAGGATCTTTTACAAAAATGTGGAGGAGAAACCTGGAGTAAAGATTGTTTCGGTGATGTCTATTTTGGCCATAGTGTAGAAGGGGCAGCAAGCATACCTCTGCTATGTCCAAGACTTGAGCAAAGAGGTAGACAAGAAAGATGAGATTCGAGTTGTGAACAAGTTCCCAGACGTATTTCCTGATGAGATCCCTGGCATGCCGCTAGACAGGGAGGTAGAGTTCAGTATCGACTTGGTGCCTGGATCCGCACCCATTTTGAAAGCCCCGTACAAAATGGCTCCATCAGAGTTGAAAGAATTAAGGAACTCTTGGAGAAGGGATACATTTTCCCGAGTGTATCACCGTGGGGAGCTCCTGTCTTGTTCGTGAAAAAGAAGGATGAGAGCATAAGGTTGTGTATAGACTATCGAGAGCTGAACTAGATCACTCTGAAGAACAAATATCCACTACCGAGGGTCGATGATGTCTTTGACCAGCTTCAGGGTGCAGGGATTTTCTCTAAGATCGACTTGAGGTCTGGCTACCATCAGCTCAGGGTTATTGAGAAAGACATTTTGAAACAGCCTTTAGAACCAGATATAGGCATTTTGAGTTCCTGGTTAAACCTTTTGGCTTGACGAATGCTCCAACTATCTTTATAGACCTCATGAACTGGATCTTTAACCCTTACCTAGACCGGTTCGTTATGGTGTTCATAGAAGATATCCTGATTTACTCTAAGGATGATGAGGAGCATGAGGAGTATTTGAGATTGGTGTTACAGATTATGAGGGAGTAGTAGTTATATGCAAAATTATCCAAGTGCGACTTCTGGTTAGACCGGATGGAATTTCTGGGCCACATCATTACCAAAGAAGGTATATCAGTAGACCCGTCGAAGATTCAGAGCAGTAAAGGAATGGCCAAGACCGAGCAATTTGATGAAGGTCCATAGTTTCCTGGGCTTAGCAGGATACTACAAGAGGTTTGTGAAAGACTTTTCAAAGATAACGAGGCCCCTCACTAACCTTATGAAGAAGGTGGTGAAGTTTTAGTGGGGTTATGACTATAAGAAGGCATTCCAGACATTGAAAAAAAGGTTGACTACAGCCCCGGTGTTGACCTTGCCTTCAGGGACCGGAGGATTTGAAGTATTCATCGATGCATCCAAGTATGTATTGGGATGAGTTTTGATGTAGAATGGGAAAGTGATAGCTTATGCATCTAGACAGCTGAAGGAATATGAGACTCGTTATCCGACACATGATTTGGAACTGGCTGCTTTGGTATTTGCACTTAAAATCTAGAGGCTAGCTCTATGGTGTCTCGTGCAAGATTTATATAGACCACAAAAGCCTCAAGTACATATTTACGCGGAAGGAATTAAATATGAGGCAGAGGAGGTGGTTACAGCTCATCAAGGACTACGGCCTGGGGATTTTATATCATGAGGGGAAGTCAAATCTGGTGGCTGATGCTTTGAGCAGAAAGAGGAGTCACTCGGTGAATTCAATATGGGTTCTCCAGATGAGCTAGTTCGTGACTTCCAGAAGCTGAATTTAGAGGTGATGGAGTCATGCGGTGTTGATCAGAAGGTAAGTTTGTTCCATATAAGTGTCACTTCTGACATTTATGGGGAGATTCTAAAGGGACAACCTAGTGATGTGAAGTTGGAGAGGATACGGGAAAAGATGAAGGATGGTAAGGCATATGGTTTTGAGATTCACAATGATGGCAGTCACAAGTTTAGGGGCAGATGGTGTGTGCCTTAGAAGTGTGCTAAAGTTAAAGAGAAGTTGATGAGGTAGGCTCATAACTCACCCTATTCAATTCACCCAGGCGAGGACAATGACATTGTATAAGGACTTGAAGAAACAGTTTTGGTGGCCAAAGATGAAGAGAGAAGTGGCCAAGTTTGTAACAAAGTGCCTAACTTGACATAAGGTAAAATTTGAGCATAAGAGGATGAAAGGACTGATGTATCCTTTGGAGGTCCCTAAATGGAAGTGGGATTCGATCTCCATGGATTTTGTGATAGGGTTACCACCAGTGAGGGGTGGAGTTAATCAGATATAGGTAATTGTGGACCGACTTACCAAGTCTGCTAGGTTCATACCCATGAAGAACACTTGGTCAATGAGCTAATTGGTAGATGCATATATTAGAAATGTGGTGAGATATCATGGGGTGCTTGAGTTGATCATATCTGACAAGGATTCGAGATTGTTAGCTCACTTCTGGTAGCAGTTTCAGAAGGCAATGGGTACTAAATTGAAACTGAGTACAACCTCTCACCCAGCTACAGATGGACAGACGAAAAGAACTATTAATACTTTGAAAGATATGCTCCGTGCGTGCATGATGGATTTTCAAGGTTCATGGGCAGACATGTTACATTCGGTGGAGTTCTCCTATAATAATAGCTATCACGCCAGCATCAAGATGGCTCCATATGAAGTCTTATATGGGAGGAAGTGTAGAACCCCGCTATGTTGGAGCAATATCAATGAGATAGTGGTATTGGGACCTCAGTTGATAGAGGAGACTGTGGAGCAGATTCGAGTCATTCAGAGCAGAATGAAAGCAGCTCATGATAGGCGCAAGTCTTATACCGATCTGAAGCGAAGGCCAGTAGAGTCCAAAGTAGGGGATAAAGTCTTTCTGAAGGTATCTCCTGTGAGAGGGGTAACCAGATTCAGGAAGAAGGGGAAACTAAGTCCTAAGTTCGTAGGACCCTACGAGGTTCTGAAGAGGATTTGAAAAGTAGCCTACAGATTGGCACTCCCTGGTGAACTAGAGAAAGTACACAACGTCTTCCATGTGTCTTAGTTAAAGTGATATATCCCTAACCCTTCTCATGTTTTACAGCCAGGGGTGTTGGAATTGGTGCAGAATTTGTCTTACAAGGAGTATCCTATTAGAGTCCTAGATACCAAGACCAGAGAGACCCGGTCGAAGTCCACTCGAATGGTCAAAGTTTTATGGTCCAATAATGGGACAGAAGAGGCAACGTGGGAGGTTGAGGATGAAATACCCCTAAATTAATTTAAATTAATTTAGGGGATTTCTTTTATTAAACCTTTAATAATACTATTAAGTATTAAATTATTATATGGAATTATGAATATTAAATTAGTATAAGGAATTGTGAATATTAAATTATTGTATAGAATTATGAGTATTAATATTATATGGAATTATGGAATTATTTTAGGGGATTCCTCCTATTTAACTCTAGAGAATACAATTAAATATTTAGTTATTATATATTATTATATAGTATTATGAATTTAATAATAAGATTTATAAGTCGATAAATCTTGGGAAAATTTCTAAACACTCCGAGTATATTATAAAGATTTTAGAAAGAGTCGGAACATCGTTTTGAAACATAAAAGTCAAAATGAAATTATAGAAACCTTAAAGCTTATTAAGCCTTGCTAGGGTTGACTTTTTGAGAATGGTCAAACCAGCCCATGAAACCTATACCAATAAATAGGTTATGGAAAACCATGAAGATTGATAAAAAAACGTCAAAAACGAATCATCCTAGCCAAAGTTATGCTAGATTGAAGTTTAGAGTCAAAATTTTGAAATATGCCACGTGTCACACTGTCACGGGTCGCCCAACACTTAGCCGTTTTATCTCCTATATTTCCGGTAACAGAAACCAGTTTTTGCCCTAACTTGTGACCTCCATAACTTTCTTCTCTTTTGGAATTTTTGAGTGTCGTCTTTTGAATTCTCTTCTCCTTAATCTCCTCTTTCCAACCATAACTCATACATCTTCTAACTCATCCTACATCGACGGGAATATTGATCCAAAGTTGCCACCTTGCGAATTCGTAACCCAGAATTCTGGTTTTCTCTGAAATCAGGTAAACTTCGTCTTGCTATAACTTCTTCGTTTCTCAGCCAAATTTCATGTTCTTTAGCTCGTTTTGAAGAGCTCTAATCCCTATACAACTTTCATGTTGATGACCAAGGCTGATTCGTAATAGTTTGGAAGCGCTAGTCGTCTAAAGTTCCCTACTCGATCACGGTGGAATTCCTGCCCAGAATTTTCCGGAAACGAAGTGGTAAACTCAGATCTTTCGGGATCCATAACTTCTCCCTAGTTCTTCGTTTTCAATGATTCTTCCACCAATGTTTAGAGTTACATGTCTACTTTAAAATGACGTAGGTTTCGTGGATTGAATCCTTCTCAGTTAGTGCGAGTTGGTCCGTGAAGTTGCCAACCTAAACAGCGCATATAAATACAATTTTTCCAGAAAACGAATTTGATTTGCCTTGTTGGCGCATCTCTGGTACGATTCCGACCAAATTGAACCAATAATTCTATTAGTTTTTGTGTTCTTGTTCATACCCCTCTATCAATTTAACATATAACGCATTACATTGAGAGAATTTAGTGAAATTCAATTCGTAACCCATATGAACCCTATTCGAATTACCCAGATTCGAAATCCTTTATCTTTACAGTATAGCTAGCGAAATTGGTACCATTGTGACCGCAATTGAATTTTGAATCCAATGAAACAAGAATCAACGAATTTAGTTATGTGAGTTGCGAGAAATCATGGATTTAGTACTCGGGTTTCGTTTGAAGGTTGAGGATGAACTCGAGTTTCAGTGGCCGTCCGATCCTGAATTATAGGGACGGACGGCCGAGATTAAAACAGAGGAGAATAAGTTGTTTTGAGTTTTATTAATTCCATAATAATACCCTAACTTGTTGAATTTATTTAATGGCTTTCCCGAATGTGTTTTGACTTGAAATTTTAACCATAGATTCCATATTAAATCTAGTTTATTTTGATGTAAATTATTATGGTTTTGGAGTTTTTAAACGTAAGTTATGATTTTTGCAAGTTACGGGTTTTCTAGAATTATCTGGTTAATTTGAAAAAGATATTTTTATGAAATAAAAATTTTATAATATGTATAAAATGTTATAGTTACTATATACTTAATTTGGGAATTTTTGGACAAGAGGAAATAGGTTTAAAAATTGTATTTCTAAGGTTTTTCATAAGTTACCTTATAATATAAGGTTTTTAATGTAACCAAAAATTAAAGTATAGTTTATTAATAAACTTTATAGGTTTGGGAAAATACAATAAGACTAAACTAACATTTAATACAGAATGTTAATAAATATTTTTGGGTATAAACTTTTAAGTGAAGTTAATATATATATATATATTATATATATATAAAAATGAAATAGTAACTTAGGTTAAATCAAGGAACTAAACTAATCTACATTTATATTAATTATATAATATGGTAGTTAATAACTTAAATTGAAACTAAGGAAAATACTTCATTTTATAAACCATATTTTGGATGTAGATATGTGTAAAAGTTAATATAAATAATTAAATGCAATAAAACTACATAAAGAATGTCTTGAATAAATCCTAGTATACATATACGATAAATAAATAAATAAAGACATAAATACCTTATAGCAAATAGAATATGAAGGAATTAATAAGTTAAACTAAACCTATACATAATACTATTTAAAGAATATTATATGGGGTAGTATTGAATTGTGGTCATGAAATTAAGCTTAAAGAGTTATCTTGGATTTCTAAGATTTATATAAACCATATTAAAATACATGTGTAATATTATTTGTCAAAGACCAGAATGTAAATCTATAATTTGGTTAGGTAATTAATAAGTTGGGACTTAGGAATATTGTAATTAGATTTTACACAATAGAACTTACTATATAATTAATAAATAAGTGTAATACTTTTCATCTAAATATTCTTAATATATAAACAATAATAAAATAAATAAAATACTTTTACATCTAAATGTGAGGTGGATTAGTAAGTCTAGATTTGATCATTTCTTAACATTTATGGTATTGAAATATAACTTAATGTTTTAGGATAAAATCATTAAAAGGATTATGGTATAAAAATATATTAAACTATGATCTGGAAATTTATCTAAATAATAATCCTTCAGTTTCTTGGCATTAGATCAGCCATATGAAATACATTTATAACATTTATTACCAATACTTAGGATGTGAGTTTACAATTAAGTGAGGTGTTTAGTAGTTAGAATTTATAGAAGGTTTATAAATAGGAATTTGGTCCTTAAAACGTTTGAACCTTTTATTAGATAAAACTAAGTTACATAAGATATTATATTGTTATACTTTACGGTAATGGGAAGTAATGATAGGTTATTTGAATATAAAATATGAGAATTTTCATAATAGATTATCTTATTAAATAATTAACAATTTCACTTACGAACCAGAATTTAATTCTTTGACAAATTCTACTCTATGTAGATATATTGTCCATCCTAAATACAATAAAGGAAATTAATTTATTAAGTTATTCCTTTGAAACCTTAGGTTTTGTAAAACAATTTAAAACGTATTTAAGGCTTAAGTTTATTGAAGTTTAGTATAAAAGGATTATACATAGTCTATAGAGAGAATGTGTGTGAAAATAAAACATTTAGGAGATTAAAGGTAAGTAAGGATACATAAAGGTTATATTTAAACACCTTATTATATAGGTAATAATAAAGCAAATAATATACCTTGTGAATACTAAATGTAAGAGTTCGATAAATCTAAGTTAAGTATAATATAGTTATTCAAGATGAGAAGCAATTTAACATCCTATGACAAGATTATTAAATGGCTGCAAATAAAAGTCATTCTGAACTAAAGATGAGATAATTGAGTTTAGCAGTTCAATTAAGTTATAATAAAACGCGTCTACAACACTACGATTCCAATATACAAGATGTATATCTTAATTAAGTTAAGGGAAAGACTTAATCATAATGGGTTATCTAGTAGATATTGTTTAAACACATAATCTTTACATTGTGAGATAATAGTATGGTATTCTGAGATGAGTCCATCATAGATCATAATACTATGTTTATTCTAAAGATTAAAGGTATTGAGCTTAAGATTATTATTGAAATTCTTAGATTTAATTATATAATATAAACACATTTATGATATAAAGGTCTCAAAAGTCTTGAATGTGAGAATTGTGGTTAAATATGAATAAAGTGGATAGGAGGGGGCAGTTAGCGGGTGTTAATAAAATACATTCCTTGATCCTACAACCTTGGGCTATACAACCTTCTAACTGATAAGTCAAAGGTTATACATAACATTTAAGCGAGGGCTTATAAGATAATTGAGATTTGGAAATAAGAGAGAGAAATTTATTTAAGTTTAACTTAGGGTACAGGTTATTGATAGTAAATTATCTTCAGTGTTCCTCAGAGAATTGTTGAATGTTTGCATGAGATTACTAGAACTGCTACAGCGTTGACCAGGTATGATTTCTTGTACTCCGTTACTTTTGCTGATTGACTTAGAGATGTTTTTGAAAAATGCTAACTGAGTTTAAGAGGAATTTCTAAAAGGAAATGGTTGTGTGACTAACTCAGCTTGTGTGACTAACTGAGCCTTGAATGTGAAACTCACTTGGGTATTGGTTCCTTCTCTTTGGTTATTCCATTGGACATTGACTGCTTGGGGTTTACGCTTCTGCACTCTGTAGGACTGAGTGTTTTGGTATTGCTCTAGGTAGTTGGTGATCTGGTGGGAATTTGGAAAAGGTCAACTTTGGTAAATTCTTCTTTTGACTCCTGATATCGTTTCATCCATGAGCTGGTTCTTGAGGTTTCGACGTGCGCGTGTCTTCAATGATAACAGCAGGGGGCTGTATATCCCTCGCCCATAGGGGCATTTATATTTGACAGCAGGGGGCTGTATATCCCTCGTCCATACGGACATTAATATTTGACAGCAGGGGGCTGTATATCCCTCGTCCATACGGACATTTATATTAACAGTAAAGGGCTGTATATCCCTTGTCCTAAGAGGACGTTGTAGACAGTGAGGGGCTGTATATCCCCTGTCCTAAAAGGACGTACTTGGCGGTGGGGCCATCTCTGCCAGTTGAATTATTCCACTCTTGAGTTATTGGTTCTTGGATCTATCTTATCATTCCTAGTCTTTTGTGACTATTTGAGTCTTTCTACTCCTAACGGGAATTGGGCCTAACTAAGGCAATGGATGTTCACTAACACATGATGTGGTTTTGTTTCACTAACTTTACTTTTCTGTTATTTATCTCTATTCTTAATTTGTTATCTTGGTGTGAAGATTTGTGAAATGCTTTGTTCCTCTGAGTGGTTCAAGTGATTGCTTTCAAGCTAATATTTATTTAAGAGTTGTTTTATAAGTTTGTTTTGGAGATTAGTACCAGTTCCATTCCAGGGAACTGACTCGCCCCTCCCGGGGTGGGTTGCTTGATTTTATCTTGCAGGTACAATTGATTTACAGGTGGCCACGAAGAGCATGAGTGATTGGGATGGGATTAGGTTTATGGAGAGTGAATGTATTTTATTATTGTTATGTTTATGTTAAGTTTTCTCGAAGTTCAGACCGTATCTTAGTTAATTGTAATGGTTGTAATTGGTGAGGTTGGTACCGGGTGTTTGGAGCCCGATGGTCTGTAGCACCTTTAGTTTATTTTCCGCTGTTGTTTTATTATTATAGGGGTGTTACAGAAAGTGGTATCAGAGCGTAGTTGCGCTCTGAACCCGAGAAAACAGGCCGAGTGAAATACTTAGAATATATGTGCACTTAAAACTGGGGAATTGGGGTAGAATTGGGAAGTGAGGATTCCAGTAAGGCACAACTCCAAACCCTTCTTATATTACTGAATGATTCCTTTACACACTTTTCTTTTATGAATGTCTGTTGAGTGTGATGTGTTGTTATACCGTTCCAACAATAAACTACAGAAATATATATATATATAAGTTTGGAACGTCCTATATTAAGTACAATAAGATGTTGGTTGAGATAAATCATATATTAAGCTATTTTCACAAGCATACTTATGGAGAATACATGGCTAAGAATACAATTCCTTAAGAGCAAGTACACATGCTCCTAGTAATTTTAAAGAATACTTTTGGTTGAAAACAGTATACGAATAGAACTTTAAATAACTAAATTAGTATTGATATTATGTGAAAGTACTTCAACTCCTTTAAAGTTTGAAAATAAATCTCAGGAATTACTTGGTATGAATGTTGCCTAAAGGTAATATTTGGATAAATCTTAAGTCTAGAAAATTATTAAGTTAACAAACACTAGTAGCATACACCCGAACCCATAAACCACACTAAAACTCTATGCTAACTTTAGAAAGAAAACACCTAAACCTAACACCCTACGGGAAGTGCCTGGTGCGACGAACTCCTAGGCCGAAACTAGTGGGGGTGCACACCCACTTCTGGAAGTTTAGGGGCTAGACAAGCCTTGTCATCTAACCGTATATAATCTTCTACGCAGATGATGGATTGTGTTGAACTTGAGGGGAAGTGGTGGTAAGACGTTACCATCATGAAATCTTGAGCTAGGCATATTTCATTACTAGCCACAATGAACAATTCAAAACTTATATATTAAGATCCAGTACTAAATTCATACATGTAAAGAGTTTACCGAGTTAAATCCTTGGTGGAAAATACTTACCTATAGAGTGAAAACACATGAGTAATAATAAACTAAATACTATTGAGCCTTAAATACTTGGAGTATTGAGCGTCTAGTGAAAAATTGAGAGTTACTTAAAGATTGGAAATTCTCATGTTTACTTGGAAGTTTAACATTATACATGTATAAAATTTTAGAAGCCACACTAACAGTGATATTTACCAAAAGCCACCATTATCTAAGAGAGTACTAAGATCTAATGATCAGAATAATACTTACATAGAACAAACCCTAAGAAAAATAGTTATCAAGAGTGAGTGAACTTCCACTAGACTAATTCATTTGACTTAAAATTTATATATAGAGTCCCTACCGTGAAAAATAAATTTTAAGATAAAGAAATCAGATTTTGGAGCTACATTATAAGAACTTCCTGAAATTCTACCTTGGGTGAAATTATGTATATATATATAATAAGTAAATTTTATGAAGTAAACACTGAATGAATCGTCTAAAATACGATAGTTAATTATAAAAACAATTGAAACTTGAAAAGTCACAGAAATATTATTTTATAGAGTTTTAGCATAGGGTTGACTAATAAACCCTTGAAGATGATTTTGGAAGATTATTGAGGATTATTAAATGATCTGAAATATTATTTTAAACTACTCAAATACGTTACACCTGATTTATAGCTTGTTAATATAATTGATATGATAAATGATCATATAATGGCGTATAATTCGTACCGGTCCTAACATGAAAGGATAAGGATCATAAAATAAAAGTTTATAACAGTTAAGAAAATACAAATACAAAACAATCAAGAGATACAGATATATATATATCGATCGTAGATAAAATCAGTAGTGCAACAAAATTTACAACAAAGCTGGTTAATAAGGTGTTGAATTCTTTGAATGTGTCGTTAGTAGCGGTACGAGGGCGTACCTTAGCTCTTTTAAGGGGGATATACTGGAATACTCTTCCTTCGTCACCTCATCCAGATTATGCCATGTTGTCTTATTAGCAGAATGAGAGGTGTTTGTATGTGCTTGGTTTTTACATTATGATACAGTATGTGACTCTTGATTTTCATCATGCTATGTCTTGGTATATCTTGGTTCGTTTTGATTTTGAGTAATCTCGAGTGGAATGTTGTTATGGAAATGGATGGAAATAAAGGATTGGATTGGTATGGAATTTCATTGGAATTATTATTGTCTCAGCACACCCGGAGCGGTGTGAGTGCCTATTAGTTGATTTTTAAACTTCGAGGCGAAGTTTCTTTTAAGGGGGATATACTGAAATACCCCTAAATTAATTTAAATTAATTTAGGGGATTTCTTTTATTAAACCTTTAATAATACTATTAAGTATTAAATTATTATATGGAATTATGAATATTAAATTAGTATAAGGAATTGTGAATATTAAATTATTGTATAGAATTATGAGTATTAATATTATATGGAATTATGGAATTATTTTAGGGGATTCCTCCTATTTAACTCTAGAGAATACAATTAAATATTTAATTATTATATATTATTATATAGTATTATGAATTTAATAATAAGATTTATAAGTCGATAAATCTTGGGAAAATTTCTAAACACTCCGAGTATATTATAAAGATTTTAGAAAGAGTCGGAACATCGTTTTGAAACATAAAAGTCAAAATGAAATTATAGAAACCTTAAAGCTTATTAAGCCTTGCTAGGGTTGACTTTTTGAGAATGGTCAAACCAGCCCATGAAACCTATACCAATAAATAGGTTATGGAAAACCATGAAGATTGATAAAAAGAACGTCAAAAACGAATCATCCTAGCCAAAGTTATGCTAGATTGAAGTTTAGAGTCAAAATTTTGAAATATGCCACGTGTCACACTGTCACGGGTCGCCCAACACTTAGCCGTTTTATCTCCTATATTTCCGGTAACAGAAACCAGTTTTTGCCCTAACTTGTGACCTCCATAACTTTCTTCTCTTTTGGAATTTTTGAGTGTCGTCTTTTGAATTCTCTTCTCCTTAATCTCCTCTTTCCAACCATAACTCATACATCTTCTAACTCATCCTACATCGACGGGAATATTGATCCAAAGTTGCCACCTTGCGAATTCGTAACCCAGAATTCTGGTTTTCTCTGAAATCAGGTAAACTTCGTCTTGCTATAACTTCTTCGTTTCTCAGCCAAATTTCATGTTCTTTAGCTCGTTTTGAAGAGCTCTAATCCCTATACAACTTTCATGT
>JAIOTZ010000901.1:0-42639 GCA_023374045.1 Limonium bicolor
ACTGGAAAAACCCTCAGCCTAACTAAAATCCTTCCCGGGTTGAATCTTCTATTCCTCGTTTTCTAGAATTCCAAACCTCAGAAGAAGAACAAACCCTTTTCCGTTTTCCAGATAACATTCATCCCTTTTGTCTCTTCCACAACGCTAAAATCACATGGGAAAGCCCCTTCGTTTCGTTTCGGTATTTCAAATATTGCACGCTTTGGGACATTGAATGAGCTGTACCAGAAGGTATTTTAAGGGATGGGAGTCTGGTTTTATCGGTGTCTGACTCCGGCTTATAAGTCTCGACCCCATCCCTGTGTATTACTGCTATTTCCTTATCTTGCGGCTGGCTGTTCGACGTTCTTGCGATTCTGTCATGCGCCCTCGGGTGATTAGTCAGCCTGTTATGGACATCGTAGTCCACGAACAAAGAGAAGAAGTCGAAATGAGAGTTTCTGATTTCAAGTCCGTTTTATTTTGCTTCTCTTGCTATCGACTTGCCTGCTCAGTAATACTCTGTTGACACCGAGCTCTTTTATTTTTATGCTGCTTAAGATACTGATGAAAGGGAGTTATCTTACCTATCGGTTCCCTTTCTGTGCGGTATTTTCATTCATGTCTTCTGCTTGCGGTTCACTTTTCAGTTTCACCATGATATATTATTATGTGCTCTGTCTGTGACATTTTGTTTCTGGCAAACTTTTGATAAGAAGCTGGTCATCGTTACCACTATCGAAGAAGCAGCAGCACTCGCTCTTTGGCACTGAGTACACTGTCCTGTTTAAATTGCGTTATGATCTTCTGTCAACTTGAATCTCCTCATGAGCATCTGTAGATGAGTTAGTGAATACTTGTCGTTTGGATTGAATGGTGGAGTGGAAGCCGATAATCCCCCTGAGTATATGAATCTATGTATGGTTGATGCTAAAACTAACTTGAGAATTCTCAGGCCTCGTCATAAGTGTGCTACGAATCTGGGATCTCTGTGGTCTTCTTTCAGAAGTTGACTATTCTCCTATCCCATTCACAAGGGATGCTTCCTGAATGTGAAACAGAAGCAGATCTTGCCGCACCTGAAGCAATTCGCTTTACGCGAAGTTTGTGTATTTCTTCTGGTGGAGAATGATCTTCATCTTCTCAATCGAGAAGGAGATGTTCACCCCATGTGAACTGGCAGTGCATGTTTGTTTCTGTTCGCTTAGTGTTTCGATTCTCACGTCTCAAACAGGGAGTCTCGATTGCATTCTGTTTCGCTCATTGAATCCATTTTGACTCGTGACTTTCTTTGCCTAACTTTGCTTTCTTCTTTTGTTGTTCTGTTTGGATTTGCAGGGTTTCTCTTGTCTCCTCTTGTTTGGTTGGATTTGATCGAATGAGTTTGGGCTGGACATGTACATAATGCTCGAGGAATGGAAACCTTGGAAACCTGCTTAGCTAAGGAACTGGAATTTGGCTTGGACTACCGGGGTCTCCACTTCAAACTCGTGTAACGGTTGGTGCACTCCTTGCTGATCCTCTCAGCTCAAGTGAGGCGGCGTCGATGCGACCCCCCATAGCAGCTTTAGATTTAACTTTTCACTCGTATTTGTATCAATTTGTAATTCGTTTGTTGTTTTTGTTTTCGGTTGTAATGTGGTGACTTATTCATTTTTGTGATTTCATCCCATAACCGTTACATTATTCTCTTAGCTTACAACCTTTAATTGACTATTGAAAGATAGTAAATAGGATAAGACTAACAATTGATTAGCAACCCTTGAATAATACTGATTTGCTACCTAGATAGCTCTGATGATTCGTTCTTGTATATACATTTCTCGTGCTACTTCCAAAATTCATTTCACACGTGTATAGCTTAAGCTCTTAAAATCCATGTCCATATGTATATAATTATTTAGACAGATTTTGAATTCTTTTCTTACATATATTTGCTTTATTCGGATAGATTTGAAATCCATGTTAGCGTGTATATTTGTTTATATAGTCTTGGAAATTCATCTCCACATATCATTTGCTCATCATTCCTTGCCTATGATTTTGTAAGTGTACGGACTGATCCTGTTTGGGCCCATGTAACTCTTGGTCCAAATATAATTTTGTTCAGGTTCGGTCCATAACCAGCCAAACGGGCTGGAACAGGTGGCCCTAGAAAGCCAATCAGGTTGCCCTCTTAGTGCATTTTAGAAAAGCCCTAGGTTTGGGGTATCAATGCATACGGGTCCTAGACACGGTCCATGTGAGGAATACCCGTTTCCCTTAAAATTTTCCAAATCATCCTCTAAAGTCAGAATAAAATTCACAATCAATCAATCATCCAATTCCAAATCAATTTAAAGATCCAATGAGGCAAACTCCACTTCAAAATCAATTCTTCTCACACTCTCTCATCAGACACACTGCAAAACCGATCTCTCTCAAACTCTCTCATCAAACACACTGCAAAACCAATCTCTCTCATACTCTCTCATCAAACACTCCAAAATCAATTCCTCTCACACCCACTCGTTATACACTCTTCAAAACCGATCCTCTCATACTCCAAAACCAGATATTCTTCATGAATTCTTCAAAATCAAAGCTTTTCGCACCCAACATTAAATACTCTTCATACACTCATTAGACACACTTCAACCTCACAAAGCATTTGAAATGCTTCCAAAAGTTCTAAGATCAAACTTCAAACTCCTTCCAAACTCCAATTGTCTCATAGATTCAAATCATCTTCCAATCTCAATTTCAAAGGCCAAACCAAGCCCAATTCTAAGCCCCAAATCCAATTTCAAGGGTCCAACCCGGCCCAATTTCAAAGGTCCAATCCGGCCCACATTTCAAGGCCCAAATCCGGCTCATTACCTCCATTCGATCCCGGTTTAGTTTCAAATCCAATTCAACTTCAATTCCAATTTAAATTCAATTTCAATCCAATTCAATCCAACTCCGATCCAGAATCAATTCGATTTCAATCCAATTCAATTCAAAATTCTTTTCATTCCCAATTCAGTTCAACTTCATTTCAATCCCGAATATTTCTAAACATCATAAATCTCAAATTCCGGAAAACTTCAATCTCCTTGAAGTCAAGCATCTCGAATCTCTAACCGTCTCAACAGCTCAACAGACTCGACCGTCTCAGCAGCTCAACAGACTAGACCGTCTCAATAGCTCAGCAGACTCGAACATCTCAGCAGCTCAACAGAATCGACCGTCTCAGCAGCTCAACAGACTCGACCGTCTCAGCAGCTCAACAGACTCTACCGTCTCAACAGCTCAACAGACTCGAATGTCTCCGCAGTTCAACAGATTCGAACATCTCAATAGACTCATCAAATTCAAACACCTCGAAAACCCTCAGCTCCTCAAAAAGCCGAACCCCTTGAAATTTGGTAATCCTTTCAAGCCCCAAATGTCTCACAGACCCGAGCGTCTCACAGACGTCATCATTTTAGGATTTCGAATATCTCACCGAGTCGAGCACCTCAAACTCCAAAACAACTCGACAATCCATCAAGCCCCACGAAATGGCCACAAAACCCCATTGACCCCTCAAAGACCCAAAAGGTCAAAATCCTAATTCCTTCAAAAACCCCAAAACTCCCCAAATCCCCAAAGGCCGTGAACTACGTAAGGTCTGATCTCAACAGGGAGTTGAGTACGTAGGCAGCCCATCTAGGGTGCGACCCCATTCCAAACGAAAAACCCTTCTCCCCCTCGAGGGTGTTCGTCATACTTTTCAAAACATTCAAACCTTTTTCGGCCCCCACAAACTCCAAACCATTCGACTCCAAGTCTTGTCTATTAACTCAAACTTTTCCCAATTCTCATTCTATACTCATCCGAATTCACCCATTCTTCTTGGCGCTAGCTTGGCAGAAAAGCTCGTCACATCCATTCTCTTCCTCAGCCTCACTCAATCCTATCCTTTGGCTTTAATTGAATCTCTCTAAAAAGGTTTTGAAAGAAGACAATCCCGACAATTGGAGACCGAGGTTTCCTCGGGCACCAATCCGAAGTCGTGGTCGTTGCCACTTCTAAGGGGTGTAACCCAGTGCGAACCCACAATAGAATCTCTGGCTTGATCAGATAAGTCCTATCCATAGGCAATAAATCATCAGAGTCAATTAACGGTTCTTAGAACCCTTCTCCTTCCTTCCTAGTTCCTTAGGTCAAACTAGGTGGCGACTCTAGTCAATTCCGCCTTATAGAGGCATAAGTCCGCGTGGGGCCCATCGAGAGCGGGTGTAGTGTTCACTTACACTCCCCTTATGCTTTCTGGGAAAGACGGACGATTTAGTAGGTATTTGAGGGTTGCCAGAATAACGGGTTTCCACCCTCCACAGAATGGCAATTTCTAGGATCTAGGCTTTTAGACAGACCATATTTAGATAGACCCCCCTCATACCGAAAAATCACCCTCCACAGAATGGCGACCCTGCTGGGGAAAACTTGAGTAAGTTTTTCTCATAAACTTGGTCAAGGAAGACTGAACTCCATCCACAATTGTCAGGATTCCCCAACTTCTTTCAAAACCTTCAAGAGATTCATTCTAAAGCCGCTAGGACTACTCTACTCCACACTTAGAGTGTGTACTGAGAGGATAGTTAGGATGAGAGTCTAGAGTTCGAGATTGGCCTTGAGTGCCATATGTGTGCTTTACCATTTGCATGCTTCACTTTTGTGTGTTTATTGTTGTGTGTTTACTGTCATATGTTTACTGCTCTTCATGCATGACATAATATTTATTGCTTATTTATTGCTTTTGTAAATGGGGCCTTCCTAGAAGGAGTCAACCCATTGTTGCATCGGGTAGCATAGGACATGCATTCCTCTGTGTCACCCGATTTGTCCACGAGTCACGGGATCCCAACCGGTCCACGGTTGATTCCCCATGAGTTGGGTCCTTCCTAGAAGGAGTTAACCCACGAGGCAATACGGTCCAAGACCAACGCCTTGAAGCTCATGATCCAAAAATATCCTCCATTACCCGAGTCTAAGCCAGCATATAGTGAGCCATGAGCCTTCAGTGTCCAGCTGCCTTATCCGGTGTCTAAGATGGGCTTATGGGTAGTCACCCCCTTGTATGCCGTCTGTCTGACCACCCTTTGCCTTACCCTGAAGATTGCATGGGCTCAGTTCTCCATGATTCCTCTGCACCACGGGTGTCTTTAAAGCCCAATGTCGCGCTACAAATTCATAGCGGATCCCGTATTTACGGATACCCATACATGACATAGCGTAGTCAGCGAATAATTTGGACTTTAGACACACCTTATCGTGCAGACGAGGGGAGACCCGTTCCCATGCAATACTTCCCCAAGTTTCCCGAAAAGTGAGTATGTTGTGATAATCCCCCGGGCTCGTGTGACTGTATCACTTCGGGTATCCTGACCTTTCGAACTTAAGCACTCCGGACTTTCTTGATGACGTGCCCCACAAGGAATAACAGAGATAAATCCCGAGATGAACAGTGAAGGGATGACGGTTCCCCCGGTGGTATGGAAGCATTGATTGACCTGGAAGGTGATTATCCCAATCATTCACACTCAGCTCCACAAAAAATCAGCCACGATTTTTATTTTGCACTTACATGTATGTATGATCACGTTTCAAAAATTGGCAAAAAAAAACCAGCTCAAACACTCCAATGAAATATCTTCAAAGTCGTCCATTTCAAATGATTTCAAAAAACAATGATTTTCAAAATTGTTATTTCCAAAACAGTTTTCAAAAACGGTTTCAATCA
This sequence comes from Limonium bicolor, assembly GCA_023374045.1. Lineage (NCBI taxonomy): Eukaryota > Viridiplantae > Streptophyta > Magnoliopsida > Caryophyllales > Plumbaginaceae > Limonium > Limonium bicolor. Next base: position 5,726 of record JAIOTZ010000901.1, read on the forward strand.
AAGTCTTCTAGAAAACAAACTTTGTCAAACGGTTTGCAAAAGAATAGATGTTTTCACAAATGTAGTTTCAAAAACTATTTTCACAAACAGATTTCAAGAAAACCTTCTTTACACAAACGAATTTCGGAACAACATTTTTCATGGATCATATTTCAATATAGTTTTCAAAAACAGTTTTCAAAATTGATTTTCATAAACAGATTTCAAGAAAACCTACTTTACACAAACGAATTTCGGAACAACATTTTTTATGGATCATATTTCAAAATTGTTTTCGAAAACAGTTTTCAAAATTGATTTTCACAAATGTATTTCAAAATAAATGATTTAGTCCCCATGTCGTGACTCACTATTTTTGAAGTTCAACCCACCTTCAGGAGCAGCGGTCATTACCGTGGAGCGTACTAGTCATTTCGTGTTTTCACAAAAGTGGTGGATTTTCACAAAGAATTTATGCTCGATCATTCACCTTTCCTTTCTCAAAAAATGCCCCTTATTTTCCTTCACCGGAGCAAGTGGGATGCATGAAGATCAACGACGATTCGAGCCAAAATTAGAGTTGCACCAACCCGAGTCGAGCGACATGAAGATCAGAAACAACCTTTCGAGTTCAAAGCTGCAAAGGGTCAGAAGAGCACCAACCAGTTTCTCTTGATCATAGTGTCACCTTGTTGCCCGAACCCGAAGACGAGCGAACGGCCAATCAAGAGCCCGCACATGAGTGAGCAGACAGTCAGAAGCTCAAGGACGAAGCAGAAGAATTCGGGAGCAGTTTTTAAGCTCAAAATCCTCATTTAATGACTTTTAAAATTGATGTATAGGTTTTCCCCTAGCATTCTTTTCTCTCATGTCAAATTCTGAATAGACTTTGTGTATAGGTTGTACATTCCCATTGAATTTATTAAGATCATGTGTATAGGGTTCCTCACTTCCTATTTTTATTTACGAATGACCGAGCATCAAAATTCCTATGGAGAAAATCCACCACTTCGAAAACACGTATTTTCAAAACTGTTTTTCTAAAACTTGATTTCTTGTAGCACATACGAATTGCTTCTTCCCATCTTCGGTCATTTCATATTCATTAATCATGCATGAATCACACCCATCTCAGAAAAATTGCATAATCACGTGTTGCATTCCCAGCACATCACACACAAACATTCATCCCATTTTTCAAGCGCACTAACATTCGAATCTGTCATTTTTTTTCTTTTTTGGTGACCGTTTTTGCAGGTGATTAACTGTCTTTGCCCACGAGCGACAACATGATCTTCGAAATGATAGCAAATACCAGGGATTCAAACCTTTTCCCATTCGGCATACCATGTACATAGAGACCAATAACAACAAAAAGCATATACCAGAAAAATCATACATCCAAAAATGCAAAAAAATCATACATCCAAAAAAAATCCCAAAAAAAAAATCCCAAAAAAGCATACATCCAAAAATCCAAAAAAATCATACCTTCAAAATCCCAAAAATGCTGTCACTGTCATATCATGGGACCACCATGCGAGAGTGGTCACTCCCTAAAAGTCCAAAACCCCAGAAGCCAATCATCAACCGAATACCTTTCTGAAACAACCTCTCTCACATCACACCTAACAGCTTCTCTCACATTGACCATCTTCAGGGCCAATCGTGACAGGATGAGCTTGATAAGTGCGAAATATATAGACTTTTAAGGGTTTAATTACCTTATAATTTGCAGTATTTTAAGTAATATTTCACTTATCTGACGATTTTCCTAGGTTTATGTTTTATGAATTGATATATTTTATGTGTTAAATGTAGGAAAAAGTGTTGGAATCAAGTAGTTTACTTCACAAGCTTTCCAACGCAACAAACGGCGAGTCAAACGGACTTATAACGAATAATCTGGAGCCGATTCAAGATTGGACTACAATCGTGTATATATATATATATATATATATATATATATATATATATATATAGCATAACTGGCGGAAAAGAGGCGCAGACAAACAGAGGCGTCCGCCTCTTATCTCGCGGTCAAGTTAGAGTCGTCCGCCTCTTATCTCGCGGTCAAGGGAGAGGAGTCCGCCTGGTTTGGTCGCGGACAAGGAACAGACTTCCGCCTGGCGGACGAGCAGAGACTACCGCCTCTTATCAGGCGGACAGCACACAGATGACTGCGAGGCGGACGGGACCAACACGCGCGGACAAGGTAGAGACGACCGCGAGGCGGACTGAGCTAGGCGCGAGGCGGACAAGAGCATTTCAGCGCACGGAACAGAATTTCGAACAGAGTTTTCTTCTTCATTCTTCAGGCGCCGCAGTCGAACCACTTCATTAATTGCGATCGCCCACCTTAATTTGCGCGAGCGTGATGCCGGCTCTTCATCAATGGCTGCTGCAGATCATCAATTAAATCTGTCTGAAATCAATTTCACTGCCCGTGAAATCTCAATCTTCACGGATCTGCACCAACTCCTCCGACAATCTTGATTCACCCTGTCACATATTTCTCCATCAAGTTTTTGGGCCGTTGCGGGGACCTCCGGCACGGTTAATTGACAATTATTATTTAATTGGGATAAGTTAAATTTTTCATTCTTTTATTTTTATTTTCTGTTTAATATTTTCTCTTTATTTTTGCCACGTATATAGTTAATCTAGTTTTTCCATATTCATACCAACTCGTCTCTTGCGTCGGACCCGATCTGCAGGGGAACCTATAGCTGAATTTCAGCCAGAGATCGAAAGAGTTCTCCCACAGCAGGCGACAACTACAGTTTGCCATGACGCCAGACAACTCTGGGGGAGTACCAGCAACCATCAGTAGAAGGACGATCTTCTGCTATCGTCCTCCTCAAGTGACGCAAACTGAGCTCGATGCCTGGCAATTCAGACGAGCTTCATCACCACATTGTACCACCAGGGACAATTCAGCGGACTTGACTCAGATGATGCCCCACACCACATCTCTGCATTCCTGGACTTCTGCAATACATTCAACAAGACGGGGAACCTGAACGAGCGCATTCGTCTAAAGCTGTTCCCCTATTCTCTGAAAGACGGAGCGTCCAGGTGGCTAAGGAGTCTGCAACCGGGTAGCATCCACACTTGGGCTGACTTGGCAAACAAATTCCTGGCGAAGTACTATCCACCTCCGTCAAAGACAAGGGAAAAGATCGCTGAAATCACACAACTTTTGTCAAGAACCAGGTGAGTCCCTGTATGATTCTTGGGATAGATCAAGGAGCTGCAGATTCAATGCCCACACCATGGTATGAGTAGCGAAGAACTAGTACTGTCTTTCTTTAAGGGATTAAATGATTCAAACAAGATGGTACTAAGTTCCCTCATCTGGAGGAAACTTTATGGCAAGAACTGGGGATGAAGCGATGGAGCTTTTGGACACCATGACCGCTAGTACCAGACAGTGGTGCAAGAACAAGGGAGAGGTGAGACAAAAGCAGGTATGTATAATATTCCCCCACAGGATCATTTATCCGCTCACTAACAGCTCTTACTAAAGTTGTGGAAAAGTTAGCTGTAAACCAGACGACGCAACAGCAACCGCGAAGCAGCTACTTCTGTCTTCGCCTTTCCTGAATCCTTGCTGTGAGAATTGTGGAGGAGCCCACGAAACGTTCAACTGTGAAGGTCCTAGCTTTGCAGGTAACCCCGAAGAGCTAAAATCGATCAACAACAGACCAGGTAACCCCAATCCTAACAATTTCAATCAGAATAATTGGAGGAACAATCAACAACCTCCATGGAGGGGTAATGATCAGTCTTAGGTAATTTTGGGTTCAATCAAAATAGACCACCTTACTTTAGACAGCAGGAGCAATCCCAAAATTCTCAAGGAGGCAGTGGTAAAATTGAGAATATGCTGGCAGAAATCCTTAAACAAGGCCAAACTACAAACTCCAGGATTGCCGAAATAGAAGCTAAACTTTCTGAACAAGCCGCTAAAAACGCTGATCAAGCTTCTATCAACCTGAGCCTAGAGAGGCAAATGAGTCAAATTTCACAACAGCTGGCACAGCGACCGACGGGGTCACTTCCCAGTCAGCCTGACCCTAACCCAAGGGAGCATGCAAAAGCAGTAACTCTGAGAAGCGGCAAGGAACTAGTTTCTGATGTTCCAGAAGTTGAAGAAGATTTTAATAAGCCAGCTGAATCTCAACCTGAAGTGGAGGAAACAACAAATCCCAAGGAGAAGGAGTCTCCTGAATCTCTCACTATTAAACCTTCTCAACTCTCTTATAATCCTCCTATTCCATTCCCTAACAGACTAAAGAAAAAGAACATGGACGAGCAATATGGGAAATTTCTTAATATCTTTAAGAAATTAACTATTAATATCCCTTTTTCTGATGCTTTGTCTCAAATGCCTATGTATGCTAAATTTATGAAGGATATTTTGTCTAACAGGCGTTCTTTGCTAGAGTCTGACACAGTCAAGTTGACAGAAAGAGTATCTGCAGTTCTCCTGAAGAAACTGCCACCCAAGTTAGGAGATCCGGGTCTTCCCATCATTCCATGCGCTATCGAGAAGGTTGATTGCGGTAACGGTTTATGTGATTTAGGAGCAAGTATTAATTTGATGCCTTTATCTATTTTCAAGAAATTAGGTGTAGGTCAATGTGCTCCCACATCTGTTCAGTTACAACTAGCAGACCGTTCCATAATTTATCCTAAAGGAAAAGTTGAGGACCTGGTAGTTTCTATTGATAAATTTATCTTCCCTGCTGATTTTATCATCATTGATATGGAGGAAGATACAGATGTACCACTAATTTTGGGCAGACCGTTTATGAGAACTGCCCGCACTCTCATTGATGTGGAAGGAGGGAAGATTATTCTAAGATTTCATGATGAGCAGGTTGTTTTCGACATGACACGCAACATGAAGCGTCCTGCCACTGTTCAATCCTGCTTTGCTATAGATATTATTGACTCTTTAGTGCAGGAAACTATTTTAAGCAGAGAAGAAGAGGAAGTCCTGGAAAGATGTCTTATGGCATCTTGTGAAGCTGATGATGAGGATCCAGATATGGCCCTCATGGCTGAGGAGTTAAACAAAAGGCGGCCACACTTCCACAAGTACCAGCAGCAATTTGAGAAAGTTGAGCGAAGTGCTGACCGGCCAAGACCATCTATTGAAAAACCTCCTACAGTGGAGATGAAACCTCTTCCCTCTCATTTGAAATATTCTTTTCTTAATGAACCATCGGAATTACCTGTTATAATCTCTTCTGACTTGACAGGAACTCAAGAGAAGCAACTACTGGAGGTGTTGCGCAATCATACATCAGCTATTGGTTGGTCGATAGCAGATATTAAAGGAATCAGCCCTCAGTTGTGTTCTCACCGAATCTATATGGAAGATAACTACCGACCATTGGCTCAGCCTCAGCGACGTCTTAACCCAGTCCTAAAAGAGGTAGTTAAGAAAGAGGTAATCAAACTACTCGATGCAGGCATTATTTACCCTATTTCAGATAGTAAATGGGTAAGTCCAGTTCAGGTAGTACCAAAGAAAGGAGGAATCTGTGGTTCCTAATGAAAAGGGTGAGCTGATTACCCAGCGTCCCACTACAGGATGGCGGGTTTGTATTGATTATAGAAAATTAAATGATGCCACTCGTAAGGACCATTTTCCATTACCTTTCATTGATCAAATGTTGGAAAGACTAGCTGGACATGACTACTACTACTGCTTTCTGGATGGCTTTTCAGGTTATTTTCAAATCCCTATAGCTCCTGAGGATCAGGATAAGACAACTTTTACCTGTCCGTATGGAACCTATAGTTATAAAAGAATGCCATTTGGATTATGTAATGCTCCTGCTACGTTTCAACGTTGTATGATGGCCATCTTTGCTGAATATATTGAGAAATGCATTGAGGTTTTTATGGACGATTTTTCTGTTTATGGTCTAACATTTGAATCCTGTCTAGAAAACCTTGATCTTGTGTTGTCCAGGTGTGAAGAAACCAATCTGGTTAAATTGGGAAAAATGCCACTTCATGGTTCGAGAAGGAATCGTCCTGGGCCACAAAATTTCTTCAAAAGGTATTGAGGTAGATCGGGCTAAAGTCGAGGTAATTGAAAAGCTCCCACCACCATCTTCTGTTAGAGATATTCGTAGTTTTCTTGGACACGCAGGTTTTTATAGAAGATTCATCAAAGATTTTTCCAAAATCTCTAAACCTCTGTGTGATCTACTGGCGAAGGATGTTAAGTTCCATTTTTCTGAAGAATGTCTGAAGCTTTTAATTTATTAAAAGAAAAGCTAATTTCTGCACCTGTCGTTGTGTCTCCTGATTGGTCACTCCCTTTTGAGATAATGTGTGACGCTAGTGATTACGCTGTGGGAGCCGTGTTATGTCAGAAGGTTGATAAAATTCTTCGGGTAGTATATTATGCAAGTCGAACTTTAAATGATGCCCAGAAAAATTATGCGACCACAGAAAAAGAATTACTAGCTGTAGTTTTTGCTCTAGATAAGTTTCGATCTTATTTACTGGGTGGTAAAATTATTGTGCATACTGACCACTCTGCTCTTAAGTATTTGTTTGCTAAGGCAGAGTCAAACCCAGGTTAATTAGGTGGATTCTCCTATTGCAAGAATTTGATATTGAGATCAGGGACAAAAAGGGAACACAAAATGTGGTAGCTGATCATCTGTCCAGAATGGAGGCATCTGATGATGGGACTCCCATCAACGAGTCCTTCCCCGATGAGTCAGCATTTGCAGCTGAAGATGTTGAGGATCCATGGTTTGCTGATATCGCTAACTACCTTGTTAGGAAGATTGTTCCAGCTGATATGACTTATCAGCAGAGAAAGAGGTTCTTTTCCATTGTCAAACATTATTTTTGGGATGACCCTTATCTGTTTAAAGTCTGTGCAGATGGTATCATTAGGAGATGTGTCCAGAAGTCAGAGGTCAGAAACATTCTCCTCCATTGCCATTCCAGAGAAGCCGGTGGACATCATGGCGCCACTCGAACCGCTGCAAAAATACTAGAATCAGGTTTTTTCTGGAACACCCTTCACAAGGATTGTCATGCGTTTGTTTCGACATGTGATCGGTGTCAAAGGCAAGGTAATCTATCTCGTCGAAATGAGCTACCACTGAATAACATGTTAGAAGTTGAGCTATTTGACGTCTGGGGTATTGATTTTATGGGTCCCTTCCCAAACTCTTTCGGTAATCTTTACATCTTAGTAGCTGTTGATTATGTTTCAAAATGGGCGGAAGCCCTTGCCTGTTCTACTAATGATGCTAAAATTGTTGTGAAGTTCCTGAAGAAAAATATTTTCACTCGATTCGGCGTTCCTCGAGCCATAATCAGTGACGGTGGCTCCCATTTCTGTAACCGCCAGTTTGAAGCACTATTAAAGAAATATGGGGTTCGACATAAGGTTTCCTTACCCTACCATCCTCAAACAAATGGGCAGGCCGAAGTGACGAACCGAGAGCTCAAGTGGATCTTGCAAAAGACGGTGAACTCTTCTCGAAAGGATTGGTCACTTCGATTAGATGAAGCGCTCTGGGCCTACCGCACTGCTTTCAAGACACCAATTGGCATGTCTCCCTACAAGTTGGTTTTTGGGAAGGCATGCCACTTGCCTGTGGAATTAGAATACAAGTCATATTGGGCCCGAAAGCTCTTAATTTTGACCACTGAAAGTGTCGACTACTAGCAGCCGGTGATAAACGTAAGTTCCAGTGACAGAGTTGGAGGAACTCAGGAACGAATCTTACGAGAATGCTGTAATATATAAGGAACGTACCAAGCGCTGGCATGACAAGATGATTGCCAATCGGGAACTCAAGGTGGGGGACCAAGTCCTACTTTTCAACTCCAGGCTCAGATTCTTCCCAGGTAAGCTGAAATCATACTGGTCAGGACCTTACCCTATTATTAGCATTTCCCCATTCGGTGCGATTGAACTCGCCAATGCAAAGGGGGAAACATTTAAAGTCAATGGGTCAAGAGTCAAGAAATTTCTGGGTACTACACTGGATCAAGCTGCTACATATGAATATCTCTTAAAGATCCAACTGCAGGTTAGCTACTTCACAAAGTCCAGCCAATGACTATAAAGAGGGCAGCTGACTGGGAGGCAACCCAGGGGTAATTTTCAAATTCATGTTTTATAAGCTACGCATCTATTTCTCTCTAATATTTTGTGATATATATATATATAAAAAAAAAAGGGCGAGGAAGAAAGAAGAGGAAGGAGATAATTGTACCTGTGCTATTAACGCAACGCTTCCTAGCGTTATTTTGGTATTTGACAGTGTGTGTAGGTAAACCGTTTGTTGCAATCACTCCAAGCTGAACCCTTGCTTAGACTCAAGTGTGAGGAACATCGACCCCACCGCCAATGCTTTAAGTGTGAGGAAGGGCACCTTCCTCAATCTCACGATATCAGGGGAGTCTCAGTTCCTTTATTTTTAATATTTATGTTCAGCCACTCGAGCTTTAACTGTTGATTCATGAGTCTGGCATATTTTGAAAGGTCTTTTCTTGATTATTTTATGAACAATGAGGACATTGCTCCTCTTAAGTGTGAGGAAGTTTAGACCTTTCCCTGAAAATATGCCAGTAGTACCTAATGCCACACTTGATTTTTATTAATGATAGTAAGCTTCTCTAAAGGCCAATACATGTTGAATTTTCGGGCTAAAATTTTTGTGGAAGTTTTTGAAATCGAGCCTGATGACAACCTCAAGAATCGTTCTGCTTGACGTTGTTTGTATGTATCAATTTTTTCTTCAAATTTAAGTCTTTTTTCACTGAAATCTGGTGGATAAGCTGATTGTGGAAATTGAGTTACCTTAGCTTGGCAATCATGGGACTAAGTGAAAGTTTGGTATGGAAAGGATAAGGCAAGGTACTCCTCTGATCATATAATGAAGTTTTCTGAACCAAAACAGGCCTCGTTCATTCGGTTATTAAGTCCTTGGGGTGCCTTATCACCCATCTACCTAAGGTCTTGTGATCTGGGATAGAAGGCCCAAAGCCGCTACATGGGTGAAGAGAAAAGTCTGGGGGATGAAACAAATTGTGCAAACAATGAAAAAAAAAACAAAAGAGAAAAGAAAAAAAAATGAACATGCAAAACTCTTAATGCTGAATAATTGTCGCAATTTTTCATATTATGATCATGAGTATGTGGTGTTGAAAGGTATCACGGAATAAGGTGTTACTTCACACCCCTTGTCATCCAAAGGTTAGAGAAAAGAAATTGGTGGAAGGTTCCAAGCTAATCTATGTTCAATTTTTACAATCTGACTTATCCATGCTCTTATTAAAAATTTTCTGTTTCACTGATTACAAAAACCTACATCTAAGAGCAGGATTATTCTTTTGATTGCCATTTAGCTTGATTTCCTTCCACGATTGTTGAATCCCGGAGTTTGATACTGTAACCTTAGAGAAAGTTTGTTCTTTATTTGCTTGAGGACAAGCAAAAGATAAGTGTGAGGAAGTTTGATAAGTGCGAAATATATAGACTTTTAAGGGTTTAATTACCTTATAATTTGCAGTATTTTAAGTAATATTTCTCACTTATCTGACGATTTTCCTAGGTTTATGTTTTGATATGAATTGATATATTTTATGTGTTAAATGTAGGAAAAAGTGTTGGAATCAAGTAGTTTACTTCACAAGCTTTCCAACGCAACAAACGGCGAGTCAAACGGACTTATAACGAATAATCTGGAGCCGATTCAAGATTGGACTACAATATATATACATATATATATTAGCATAATGGCGGACGGACATAGACGCGCCTGGTTTGGTCGTGGACACAACAGAGCTACCGCCTCTTATCAGGCGGACAGCACACAGATGACTGCGAGGCAGACGGGATCAACACGCGCGGACAAGGTAGAGACGACCGCGAGGCGGACTGAGCTAGGCGCGAGGCGGACAAGAGCATTTCAGCGCACGGAACAGAATTTCGAACAGAGTTTTCTTCTTCCTTCTTCAGGCGCCGCAGTCGAACTACTTCATTAATTGCGATCGCCCACCTTAATTTGCGCGAGCGTGATGCCGGCTCTTCAATCAATGGCTGCTGCAGATCATCAATTAAATCTGTCTGAAATCAATTCACTGCCCGATGAAATCTCAATCTTCACGGATCTGCACCAACTCCTCCGACTATCTTGATTCACCCTGTCATTTCTCCTTTGTCTGTTTCCTATGTCCTCCGCCTATATAAACCCACACTACTGGAAGCTAAAATAGAAATCCATCCACAATCATCCATCCAGTCATCCATTCATTTATCAGTCCAAATTAATCCATTCACCCACGCATTCTCCCACGATCGCACTCCATTCACTTCATCAAAAATAATCACCCATCCACTCCATTAAATTCCCACGTAATACATACACCCCACTTTCCATTTTATTTCCACTATTACGCACCAGCTCTACAGAAATAAATTAGCAGACGGGGCAACGCAAGACGAAGTTGAAGCGAGGAACCGGAGTGAACTTCTAAACTGGAGTTATCTCTTACCCTTACTTTAATTTATTTAATGCATTCCTTTTCTGTTATCGTTGTTTCTGTAACGATGAGCGAGTAAGTATTTTGGCTTCCCGGGTTGGAAAGCGAACCTATTTCCTAAATTCTGTTATGTATTTCTTTAAATAAATTTAGTTAACTGCAACAGTTCAATTCCTGTCCTTCAAGTGTTTTAATTATTTGGCCGGTAGTTAAAACAACCCTTGTAGTTATTTTATTAAAATGCGAGAGCTGAGATAAATAACTAGACAGAGGAAGTTGAACCTAATTAACAGCTAGAAGCCTGATCCGGCCTATAGGTTAATTAGACTCCAATAGAAACTGCTCTTTATGCAATTAATTGTGTCCGGTCTAGAGCATTAGCCTGCTGCTAGGTCTAACAATTGGTTAGGATTCATTATACTTAGTCGTAAATGAATTAATTAAAGTTTCTGAGTTATTGCAGTAAAATTAAAGGAAGAAGTTACTAACAGATATAAAAGGAATAGGTAAGCAAACAACCCGGGGTGCGCTTTTCTATTTATCACATTCACCACTCTTTAAATCCCTCTGTGTTTATTTACTCTTTTAAATTGTTCTATTTTCCTTGTAGTTTAGTTTCTTTTCAACCAATCAACCAAAACCGAAAAAGTGATATTTCCTGTTTTCTTTAGTTTAACTTAATTTCCCAGTTAATCAAATATTTGTCAATTAATTATACGAGGTCCCTGAGATCGACAACCCCATTTAATCACTATACCCGCAAAACGATAGGTACACTGCCTATGTGGTAGAAGTAGTCACATATTTCTCCACCAGATCACCCCATCACCACTCACCGTCACACACACAACCACCTTCCATAAATAACCTGGGTATTCAAAAGGCTTGTCAAAAGACCCCAAAACAATACTGGGGGCAATCTGAGTTAAGGAACGATAATGTTTATTTCTTTTGTTTAAAGTGCGCAAACAAGTCTCTGAGTGTACACTTTGCGAGAGTGCCTTGAGCGGTAAAACCAAGAGCGAAAGAGCGTGTCATTCTTACATGACTCCAGAGAGGTCACATTCAAAGGCAAGGTAAACGGCATAACCCCAACCGAAGGAGATATTTTGTAAATTTACGCTTAAACCTGTGAAAAGTAACAAAGAATGGATACACAACTATTAGGGATGACGAAGCACCTAGGTACAGCACCAAATAGCCAAAAGCTTGTGAACCCTGACATTAAACCCTAGGCACCCCCGCTGAGCTTTTGACATATTCGTCCCTTTTCAATATTGCAAACTCCACAAAACATGCCAGCCAATGATGAATAACTGACCCGGTGACCTAAGGAAGCAAGAAGCCAGACTCCCGGATAACAACTTCACAAGTCCAAAGAAGCAACGCTGCTGCCACGACGTTAAAATGATCCGCAAATGGTCCCAAAGCGACACAGGATCCAAAGAGCTCACATCAAAAGACAGCTCTCGAAGTTAAAGGAAAACGGGAACCACAAGAACCCCGAAAAAGGAAAGAATACAAGGCAAATCTGAAAAGCCTAAAGGAAATCCTAACCTAAACCATAAGAAGAGAAAGATGACAGTTCCAAAGTTCCAAGACCAACGCAAAGTAGCCAGGCGACTTCAAAGACGAAGAAGGCAAGTCTAAGAGAAGGTGCAAGTTGCAGCTTTGGTCACCATTATAGCTCCACATATCCCAAAAATTCCTCCATGGTCCCGTTGTCATTCATCACACCCCATAGCCACGTTATAAGCTCAAAAGACTTCGGAATTAGTAGTTGTGTATCCAATCACGTGAAAGTAACAGGTTGAATGTGTAAATCTAACAAATGTCAAATTCAATGGTTGAGATGTTTTGACTAAAAGGAGCGCACGAGTGCAAGCATTAAACTCTTCGAGTGTAGGATAGAAAGCATGACATTAAGATAAACCCTGACCATGTGAGAGTGAGACTTGTTTTTGTGCAATTAATCAAAGAAAATACTGGGGGCAATTGATCGTTCCGATCGATTGCCATAAATCCTAAAAAACTCAGGTTGCCTTAAGGAAAAATACTGGGGCAATTGTTGGTTCCAATAATTGCAACAACGACACCGATTGAGGCCCAAGAACCCGAAACCCAAAGGTTCTAACCCTCCTCATATCACACAGGCTCGTCCTAAGCCTTACCTCCACATCCAAAAATCCACAGGCCCGTCCTAAGCCCTACCTCCACATCCAAAAATCCACAAGCCCGTCCTAAGCCCTACCACCACATCAAATTTCCTTAGGCCCGTTCTAAGCCCTACTTCCACATCAAATTTCCTTAGGCCCGTCCTAAGCCCTACCTCCACATCAAATTTCCTCAGGCCCGTTCTAAGCCCTACCTCTTTGTCATACAATCTCCAGGTCCGACATAAACCTTAACCCTTAGACATTCATTTAGGCCCATGGTAAGACCTAACCCATCATACACTTAACTCACTTTCACTTAGAATTATCTTTAGGCTCGTCATAAGACCTAGATCCAACCTTTAGGCTCGTCATAAGTCCTAGTTCCAACATTTAGGCTCGTCATAAGACCTAGATCCAGCCTTTAGGCTCGTCATAAGACCTAGTATCATCTTTAGGCTCATCATAAGACCTAATATCATCCTTAGGCTCGTCATAAGACCAAGTACCATCTTTAGGCTCATCATAAGACCTAGTATCATCCTTAGGCTCGTCATAAGACCTAGAACCACCTTTAGGCTCGTCATAAGACCTAGAATCACCCCTTTAGGCTCGTAGTAAGACCTAGATTCATTCTTTAGTTTACTTGCTTCCATCAAGCACATTGCATTCATTTCATTCATATAGGCGCGTCACAAGACCTATTTGCATTATGCAGGCGTGTCACAAGACCCGACGACAGAAAAGTTGGCGGGGTGATGGCAATAAATCCTCTTGTGCGATGTCAACTTATTTTGGGATCAACGAATGGTGGGCGATGGCAATAAGTCCCCAAGGTTTTTACTAGGAGTTATCCCTGCACACTGGCTTGGGAGGGCAATGGCAATAAGTCCATTTTGGGTCCAGCCAGGAGCAACGACACGGGTATCGGTCCCTAGAAGCATCCGAACAACATCATCATCATCATCGCTAGCATATCAGCATTCTTGCATATACAACGTATCTCATTTTTCACTTTAGGTAGTCAACGCCTTAGAACCGCTTGATATTTACTTCATTATTTCACTTTTAGGTAGTCAACGCCTTAGAATCGCTTGACATTTACTTCATTATTTCATTTTTAGGTAGTCAACGCCTTAAAATCGCTTGACATTATTTCATTTTCACTCATAGGTAGTCAGCGTCTTAGAACAGCTCAACACAATCTGCATGCAGGGTCTTTTAAGATCCAAAATTTTGGGGTATCACTCAGGCATCAACTAGACTTTTCATATCCATTACAAAGTCTAGTTGACGGGGGGCAATCTGTTATACCCAAAATTTCAACCCACGGTATAGGGTTTGTTAGACTTTACCATTAGGAGAAGCACTTTGGTTAAATGATGGTGATTTCTGGTCCGATTGGTGCATTCCGGGGGTGCTAGGGACAGCCTAGTCATCTTCAAGGGCATTTTCGTGAATTTTCATGGCTCGAAAGCCTTCTATAGGCTTTCTCTCTCCTCCGAAAAAGGGTCAAATCAATTCAAAATGCTTTGAAATTTTAACCCATGATAGAGGATGACATTTTAAGCATAATGGCATTAAAATTTTGATTTTCAAATTTCCAATAATTTTCTAGCAATTTTAATTGAATCTGACGAGTAATTGAAATTAAAAATATTCCAATATTTTTGAAAAATTCGATTCTACCTTAGAAAAATCATAATCCTCATCCTTGACACGTGGCTAAAGTTTCTTAGTCAGATTCTTTTGGGAAGTCACTTAATTAAATTTCCGTAAAATCTCGTTTTTGCTAGATTTTCTTTATCTTTAAGAAAGTCTATATAAAGGAGCAAATCTCTTGATAAAAACAGAATCACATAAGCTCCCAAAACCCTAGGCAATCACAACTCTCTTCCATAACCAGCCTCTCACGTTTTTGCACTTCCAAGCACCAAAACAATACCGAAATTCTTCTCAAATCCACACATTCACACAATTTTCAACTCCCAACATTGTTCTAACAATCAAACAGCGGCTAAATCACCACCAAAACGTGAGGAATACCATCAACAATCAATAGCCAGAAGCCAGGTTCGAACTCAATCCAGAACTGAGATCAACGGAGCACCAAACGAATCCCGACGTGAAGTCTCGTTGATCCAGGAGCCAAAATAGGTTATAATCATACTTTTCTGAAACCCTACAACTTTATTAGTCTTCTGTCAAATTTTGGGTTCAAACCGACCCTTTTCGGCTTCTGTATTGCTATTTGTTTTTGCTTCTGCCTTGTTACTTGTTTGCTAAGTTTCATGCTTAATTCGACTTCAAACTGTGAATATTTCATTACTAACATCTTGTAAATCTTTCAGTCTACATGTGCATAAATTTTGAGTCGAAAACACCATCGAGAACCACCAAAAACCCTTTGTCCGTGGGTGATCCATGACCTCGGACCCATGGTCCGGGACCACGGTCGGGTTTTCCGTGGCCACGGACACCCACGGACGGTTGCGTGATTTCTTATTTTTCAATTTTTAGGGTTTTTAACAGTACATGTCCGAGCCCACGGACACCCTGTCCATGGCCCCAGACTTTTCAAGTTTACGTTTTTATTTTAATTCGGTTTTCATAGTCATGTAGTTTAACTGGGGTCCGTGGTCTCGGACATTAGGTCCGTGGCTACGGACATAATTAAAATTTGACCTATCTCTGCCTCTGAAACCCTAGTTTAGGTAGTTTTAATTTACACTTTATTTTTCCATCAAAAAATGTTAAAAAGTAAAAAAAAGAAGCGCGCACTTAGGTTAAAACGACTCGTAATAAGCTGTAATTAAGCTAAGTAGAGGAAAAATGGCTTCTTAGGTAATGAAAGTAATTGAACCCTAAATAAGTCGAATATCTAGCCCCCGAACCCGAACTCTCCTTTCCTTATTTACCCTAGGTCAAAATTGGGTGGGGACTCTAATTAGGTTCTAGTGAGCTAACTTAGGATTTAATAACTAGTGTTATATGACATAGTTATTAAGCTTAGGTTATAAGTGGACCTAGAACCCGATCAGATCCTAATCAACCTGAATCAACATAGGATAGGGTTCAAAATTGAGGCTCACATTGTGACATATGTTATTGTCTTGTTCTAATGTGTATATATAAGTGGCTAGTGCACTTATAATTTGGTTTGACTATATAAAATAATTTATATACTCTTATCACGTTGTTGGTGATATTATACATGTATTAATGTGTTACATGTTGTATTAATTTTAGGAGTTGTTTTCTCCTTATTAATGTAGTCTCTTTAGTTCATGATTCTTATGTGTGGTTTGATGTCCACCTTGGACTATACGTATTTATTTGTATATACGTATTTAGAGGTTGTAATATTCTTTAGTGAATATTGCTCATTAGTCCTTATTCTTTGGTTACTAATCATTAATTAATCTCTCCTCATTAATTAATCCCTTGTTAATTAGGGTAAGTAATGTTTGGGGTATTTCACCATTTAATTCACTATTCCACAAACGATAGGTACACTGCCTAGGTAGAGATAGTCACATATTTCTGCTACAGGTTGCAATCTAGAATTAAAAAAACACTCAGGAAGGGAAGTAATAAACTAGAGAGAAGTAGTAAACCAGGATTTCCCTTTTAGAATTGTTAGAAGATCACTTTTAATTTGTTAGTTTAATTAATCATTCAGTTTCTGCACTAAATCCCTCAATTTTTTTGTATAGTATTAGTTAGATTAGGATAGAGATTAAACTAGACACTGCCTCCTTGGTTCGATAACCTAGGGAATACTTTCTAGGAAAACTTGCTACGATAGACTAGTACACTTGCTGATATACGATTTCACCCATACAGTGTCAGGTTCGAATCCTTCAACTTCCACCTTCTTCCTAAAACAGAAAAAGAATGACAACTATCCAAACTCGGACATCCGAATTGGTGGAGGAAAGTAAGGGATCATTTGGTGTCAGGTTCAAATCCTTCAACTTCCACCTTCTCATTATAGTCTATCACACGGGGTTTACCTTGTGTGATTTTCCCAGTCAACGTGATTTACAGACACTCGAGTCATCCCGTGGATTTACCTAGAGCGCACTCGAAAGTAGCAGCTGCAGGTTCTCACGTATTTAGAATAACATTGTTATACCCAAAATTTTGACCATCAGGAGCATCCATAATGATGGTAAAAAAGAAAAAGAAAATGATGATGAGGAGGAAAGAAGATGTGTGAGGGTTGCTTAATTAAGAACCTGGAGAGAGAAAGTTCTTGCTGACACATGGAGAGAGAATGTGAGAGAAAAGATTATAATAATATTTTTGAGTGGGTGGAATCCACTTTCCTTTTGTGGATGCCCTAATGCACAAATTTTAAGGCAAAGGTAAAATGGTCAAAATGCACCAGTCAGGATTTTCCAATGACATTCTTGTGGAGGGTGATTTTTTCGGTATGAGGGGGGCTATCTAAATGGTTTTTGACTGAAAAGCCCAGATCCTAGAAAATTGCCATTTTGTGGAGGGTGAAAGCCCGTTACTCTGGCATCCCTCAAGTACCTACTTTATCGTCTCTCTTTCCCGGAAAGCTTAAGGGGAATGCTAGTAAGCACTACACCCGCTCTCAATGGGCTCCACACAGACTTATGACCTAAAGACGGAATTGACTAGAGTCACCACCTAGTTTGACCTAAGAATACTAGGAAGGAAAGGGAAGGGGGTTCTAAGAACCATTGGTTGACTGAATTTGTTGCCTATGGATAGGACTTATCTGGTCATTACAGAGATTCTGTGCGGGTTCGTACTGGGTTACACCCCTTAGAAGTGGCAACGACCATGACTTCGGATTGGTGCCCGAGGAAACCTTGGTCTTCAATTGTTGGGATTTCCTTCTTTCAAAACCATTTTAGAGAGATTCATTTTAAGGGCCATAAGAATAGGATAGAAGAGAGTGGAGTACAGAGAGTTGATGAGGCAAGCTTTTATGCCAAGTCAGCGCCAAGAAAAGGAATGGATGAATTCGAATGAGTATAGAACAAAAGATTGTGGAGATTATGATGTTAAGGAAACGATTAAGATTGGGAGTCTGATTTTGAGAGTTGAAGAATTCGAGGATTTGTGGGAGCCAGGGGGGATTTGAGTGTTTGGAAGACATGAATACCACCTTAAAGTTGGAAAGGTTTTTTTTATTGGAATAGGGTCGCACCCTGAGTGGGTTGCCTACGTACTCAACTCCCTGTTGAGATCAGTCCTTATGTAGTTCATGGTCTTTGGGATTTTGATGATTTTAGGGTGTTTGAGATTTTAGGGGAGTTCAGGGTTTTGAGAAGTTTTCGGTTTGAGATGTTAGAGTCTGTGAGACACTTAGGTCTGTGAAACATTCGATTTCATGAGATGTTAGAGTCTGTGAGACGCTCAAGTCTGTGAGTCATTCGAGTTTGTGAGATGTTCGAGTCTGTGAGACGCTCAGGTCTGTGAGACATTCGAAGTTTGAGAGAAACTAGAGTTTTGGGAGATGATTTGATTCAATTGGAATTTGGGAGTTTTGAGATTTTAAGAAGTTGGGAATTTAAGGCTTTAGAGAGTTTTTGGAATCCCAAGAGGTTTGAAGTGATAAGGGTTATTTGGAATGTTTCGGGATTTGGAACGGAGTTGATATAGGCTGAATTGTTTGATTGTCAAAATTGTCTCTCTTTAATTTCAAAATAAAATTAGTTTTGTTTCAAAAAGGGCGGATGATCCCGAAGGATCACCCATGTACCCCCTCGAGCACGACACTTAATTAATGGTAAGTGCTGAGGCTCGAAAGATGGGACAATGTATTTATGTGAAAAATTAGGGTTTAGAGAGAACACCATGTATGGATGCCCTCGATCAAACCCTAATAAAGTCTCTAACTCCCGGGTTTTAAAACATTGAACATCGAAAACGTTGAAATCAAGTAGAAGGGAGTTAGATGATTTTGAAAATCCCGACTGCAACTAGGAAGGCAGTTACATCCGTAGCACACTGCCTCGTAAAAATCTAGGCTGCAATTAGGGAAGATTTGTCACCCTAATGCCCCGCCTAAAGAAATCCAGACTGCGACAAGGGATGTGATAACCCCAGTGCCCCGCCTCGCATTGTTTTAGAAAGGGAAACAAGTGATGTCTAACGAGGAAGGAAATGTTGTGAAGGGGTTAAACATTTCTTGTTGCCCAAAAACGGTTTATTTTGGATTTGAAAAATAAGTAAGAAAGCTTCTAAAGGTGTTCGGAATTCTTTGTAAAGAAACACTGATTTTGAGAAATATTTTAGGAGAAAACTTTATGTATATGTGAGAAGAGCTTTTTGCGGGTTTTGAGAAGAGTTTTATGTTATGTGAGAAGAGTTTTTCCATTGAAATTCCTCAAAATGGTTTCTAAAAAATTTGGGTGAGATTTGAATTGAAGAAAATGAGTTGTTTGGAATTTTTGAATCAAAATTAAAAGATATTTTTTGATTTTTTAAAGTTTGGATTGAATTTACAAATTCGATTTGGATTGGGTTGAATAGAATTTGGGCTGATTTGGGTTGAATTGAATTTGAGTTGGCTTGGATTTACAAATTGAATTTGGATTGAACTGAAATTGAGTAGATTGGGATTGGATTGAATTTGAGTTGGTTTGGATTTACAAATTGGGCTGAATTGGATTGAACGTGGGCTGAAATTGGATTGAATGTGGATCATTTGCATTTTCAGTTTCGGGTTAGGTTTTGAAGTGGGCTTGGGCCTCGAAGTGGGCTTGGGCCTCAAAGTGGGCTTGACCCTCGAAGTGGGCTTGGGCCTCAAAATGGGTCGAATTGAAATGGGTCAAGCTGAAATGGGCCAAGTTGAAATAGGCCAAGTTGAAATAGGCCAAGTTGAAATAGGCCAAGTTGAAATGGGCTGGGTCGGATAGTCTGGGCCGGGTTTAATAATTTGGACCGAGTTTGACAATTTGGACCGAGTTTATGGTCTGGGCTAGGAGGTGCCATTGGGTTCAACCAGATTGGGTCTATTTGATTGTGTGGATTGGGCCTCATTCTTTTGGTCTGAATTGGGCCTCATTCTATGCTTCTGATTTTGACTGAACCTAGGGGTTGGAATTATGCTCAAGTAGAAATTGACTTTTGGACTTTGAATTTGATTTTTGTTGATTGATTTTTATTCTAACATTAAGAGATTGTTTGGAAAATTTTAAAGATTATAGGTATTCCTCACATAGGCATGTCCAGGACCTGTCATTTATGGAGGATACCTTGATCTAAAGCTTTTCTACAAATGGGTGACCTATGGGCTATCTAGGGCTTCCTAAGTCTTGGGCCTCTATATTGGGCTGGGTCCAACAATTGCCAAGCTATTCTAGAACATGTAGCATATGGTAGAAAATAATCATAATGTGAGACCAAAGTTAAGCAACCAAACAACATATCATGAACTTAAATTGCAAAGTTTCGGGTATATACACTGGTTCCTAAAATGTGTGTTTACTAGTTAATTCAAAATCTGTGATTTCCTCTTCTGTTTACCAAGGCTAAAACAAATGGTTTTGGAAAAGAAGCTCCTATGTTAAGCAACAAAAATCCGAATTTCATTGGTAAGTCTTAAGCACAATTACTGCCCAATTTTAATCTCCTTTCTGGTGAGTCCTTCCAATACTCTCCTTTATTTACTCAAAATCTCCAGATCAAACATGATTATAGAAGCTGAAATACCAGATTAGTAGACAACTGCCCTCCTTTTGCATTAGACCAGAAAGAAGTTTTAGAGTTCCAAATCAAATCAGTACAACCTACTGTTAAAATCTTCAATTCATCTCTGCGAGCAAGAATCGAATCTCAAATAAACGAAAAGTTAAGCCAATCTTCCAACGGAATGCCTAGAGCAGAATATCGTTTGGAAAGGAGTTTCGGATGGTGGTGTTTGATTTTCAGATAGTGAAGTTTTCTCTTCGAAGGTGTTCTTTGAGATCGTGGGAATCTGAGAATGTTTCAAAACGTGGGGGATTAGTCTCTGTCGGCTGTGTCTTATAGTTCCTACAATAGGTTTTGTTTTATGTCCCTTTATAATAGAAAAACTAGGTTTTTGAAAGAAGAAGTCAGTTGATTTTTTAATGGGCTTATGAAACTGGATATGGGCTTTGTATGGGGTATTAGGATAAAAAAACGGACCCAAAATCGAAGGTGGGCCGGTTTGGTTCCAAGCGAAAACATGGCCACATTTGGCCGCGTCCCGTCCAAAATAAAGACCAGGTATTGCAAGGACCTCCAGCCTCCCCCTTGCATACTCTAACTGATTAAGCTGTAACAAAATTCATTATATGACCGCAAGAAATAAAAATAGAGCTCCATTACGAGTTGGACTGAAAAATAAAATGTCCCAACAAACTCTCCAAGTTTTGAACCCGGGATTAGTTAATTCTCAATTAAATATACTAACCAACTATGCTAACTTAGAACTTGATATACAAATGAGAGAAATAATACTAAAGCTCTACTTCAAATTTAATAAATTCTTTTAAAAATGCTGCTACCGTTTAAAGGAGAAATATACAGTAAAATGAAAGAGTTTAATCTAACAAAATGAATCGTTTTCTTCCTACGAATCAAGAAATTATGGAATGTAAATAAAAAACACAAAACATAACAAAATAAACGAAACAAGTACTTGAAATTATGAAATAGTATAGTATTAGTATGATGGAAAGAAAATATAGTTGAATGCCCTAAAAATGGAAATTGAATTATATATGTACGAATAGCAGTAAATAAGATGAAAAAAAAGAAGTAACAAATTAAAATGAGATGAGAGGGAGTTTTAATCAATTTAGCGACAAAACGAAATACGCTAGCATGGAATATAAAGTGGAAATGTGCATATAATGATAGAAACAACATTAAAATAATAAGATAAAGAAAAACAAAATAACGGCAAATGCTATTAAATAAAATACAAGTAAGAAAACAATAAAATGTGATAAGATAAACAAGTATAAAATAGAAAAATAAATCAGCAAAGATAAATAGGATAAAATAAAGTTGAAATACCCTAAACCTTTATATGTGGTTTAAATATCAAACTATGGTATGTAAAGGCTAAAAAGTGCCTTAGTAAGATCAGTGAACAATTTAGACCATAGTAAATGCAATAAAGCATTAAGACACAGTTTGAGCAAAAACATGCTCTAAGCTATGAGTGAACTTGGTTAGGACCCAAAGAGCCTACCAAAACTTAATAATATTCAATTATGATTTAATAAGGCTAAATAAGTCCTTAGGAAACCTTGGT
Source organism: Limonium bicolor (assembly GCA_023374045.1). Lineage (NCBI taxonomy): Eukaryota > Viridiplantae > Streptophyta > Magnoliopsida > Caryophyllales > Plumbaginaceae > Limonium > Limonium bicolor. The sequence goes on from JAIOTZ010000901.1 coordinate 27,671, forward strand.
GGGCAGTTAAACCAAATAAAACACAAGAAAATACCTTAAAGTCAATATGAGCAAAAATGTGCTCTAAGCTTGGGATAAATGTGTATAAGACCTAATGGTCATACCTATACTTTATAAATATGTTAATGAACATATTAAATCAATTACCAAAGAAAACCAAGCTTGAAAACAAGTTAAAACACAAAATGTGCTTTAAGGAGTCTTAAAGCACGTTTTTGAAAAATTGTCTCGTAAATGAGTTTTGAATGGATAAATGTCCATCATTACTCTTTAATTAACATGTGTACTATATAGTATCACATTTGGAAGTCTATATCAATGGGAAATCAAAAATTTCACTTCTATGTGCCTTGTTTTAGTGAATAGTGATTTTAATAAGCTAGTTTGTAACATATGTTGTTATAAGTTGTTTAATTGGTCAACAAAGGCCAAATATATGTTATATAATGAAGGGGCCACGGTTTTGGGTGTGTGAGTCATCACACTTGGCTAGTAAATAAAGAAAAGAAGAAAGAATAAAAGAGAAAAGTTACTTTATAACATAAATATCTTAACAAAGTGTACTCTCTCACCTCATTCTCTTCTTTCCTTCCATTTCACACGGTTTCTTCATCTCCTCCCTTCTCCATTTTCGTTTTGCTACAGTAAGTAGCCATTCTCCATCTTTGAATGCTTGTAACTTCTAGCTCCATGCACCAAATCAAATTCCAAGACCATATTTGTCTTAGTTAGGTCAAGCTCTACACTTCTCTCTTTTCAAATCTTCAAGAACTCCATTTTGGTGCCATGAAGATTCTCCATTGAAGGAGCTTGAGCTCACTTTTTCACATATTATTGTTCTCCTTTGCTTCAAGGTAAGGAAACTCAAAGAAAATCCATGTTTCCTCCATGTTTATGTGATGTCCGAAAATTCACCTCACAATGGTGTTTTCACCTTGCTTATTTTAGCTTCATTTGAATCTTCCAAGGGCTAAGAGGAGTCCTCTCTTGATACTTATTCAAGTTCTCTTCCAATTCCAAGGTAAAACAATTACCTTAATGTGTTAAAACAATATGTGTAACTAGGGTTTACAATGAGATGAAGCATAATGCTTGAATACTCATTCTATTATTTGTACATTGTTTAGAAGTTGACAAACAACCAAACACCCCACCGGTTTTACAAGGAAACAAGAAGAAGTTTGTGAGGAAAAAGAGGTAAACAAGCTATCTCAATGTAGTTTAAATGCCTTAGGAAAATGAGCTTGATTTGCTTAATAAAATACCTAAGGAGCCAATGGTGAATGACCTAGAGAAATGCTCTCAAGGAGTTTATTAAGGGCATATGTATTGTTGGGTGTATTTGCAGGTCAAAGGCATTACTTATGTGGGAAATTCAGTGTTTAAGGTTTATGCAATTTAAGGGCCTAAGAGCCATGTTATTTAAGGGCCTAAGTGCCAAGCAATTTAAGCTTATGCACTATATTGTGATGTAGTGCTAAATGTGTGAAGTTTGTGTATAAAATGTGTTTGATGGATTTTAGGTGTTCTTGAATGGAATAAGGTAAAGACCTAAGTGTCTGAAGACTGTTATGTTATGGGGACCTATGTGTCCAAATGTTGTGATGTTACCCGAGACCAGTGAGTCCAAGGGGTTGTTATGTATGTGTAAGTGTTGTTAAGATACCCGGACCAAAGAGTCCGAGGTTATCATGTGGATAGGTTATGTTATGTGTGGATGTGAATGTGTTGCCCGGACCATTAAGTCCGAGGTTGTGATGTAAAGTGTGTTTGGTTATGGAAGTTTTATGGCTGTAAGTAATCCCCGTATTCTAATCTAATGATGTGGGAAATGTGAACTTCGAGGACGAAGTTCTTTTAAGGGGGGTAGATTGAAATACCCTAAACCTTTATATGTGGTTTAAATATCAAACTATGGTATGTAAAGGCTAAAAAGTGCCTTAGTAAGATCAGTGAACAATTTAGACCATAGTAAATGCAATAAAGCATTAAGACACAGTTTGAGCAAAACATGCTCTAAGCTATGAGTGAACTTGGTTAGGACCCAAAGAGCCTACCAAGACTTAATAATATTCAATTATGATTTAATAAGGCTAAATAAGTCCTTAGGAAACCTTGGTGGGCAGTTAAACCAAATAAACACAAGAAAATACCTTAAAGTCAATATGAGCAAAAATGTGCTCTAAGCTTGGGATAAATGTGTATAAGACCTAATGGTCATACCTATACTTTATAAATATGTTAATGAACATATTAAATCAATTACCAAAGAAAACCAAGCTTGAAAACAAGTTAAAACACAAAATGTGCTTTAAGGAGTCTTAAAGCACGTTTTTGAAAAATTGTCTCGTAAATGAGTTTTGAATGGTAAATGTCCATCATTACTCTTTAATTAACATGTGTACTATATAGTATCACATTTGGAAGTCTATATCAATGGGAAATCAAAAATTTCACTTCTATGTGCCTTGTTTTAGTGAATAGTGATTTTAATAAGCTAGTTTGTAACATATGTTGTTATAAGTTGTTTAATTGGTCAACAAAGGCCAAATATATGTTATATAATGAAGGGGCCACGGTTTTGGGTGTGTGAGTCATCACACTTGGCTAGTAAATAAAGAAAAGAAGAAAGAATAAAAGAGAAAAGTTACTTTATAACATAAATATCTTAACAAAGTGTACTCTCTCACCTCATTCTCTTCTTTCCTTCCATTTCACACGGTTCTTCATCTCCTCCCTTCTCCATTTTCGTTTTGCTACAGTAAGTAGCCATTCTCCATCTTTGAATGCTTGTAACTTCTAGCTCCATGCACCAAATCAAATTCCAAGACCATATTTGTCTTAGTTAGGTCAAGCTCTACACTTCTCTCTTTTCAAATCTTCAAGAACTCCATTTTGGTGCCATGAAGATTCTCCATTGAAGGAGCTTGAGCTCACTTTTTCACATATTATTGTTCTCCTTTGCTTCAAGGTAAGGAAACTCAAAGAAAATCCATGTTTCCTCCATGTTTATGTGATGTCCGAAAATTCACCTCACAATGGTGTTTTCACCTTGCTTATTTTAGCTTCATTTGAATCTTCCAAGGGCTAAGAGGAGTCCTCTCTTGATACTTATTCAAGTTCTCTTCCAATTCCAAGGTAAAACAATTACCTTAATGTGTTAAAACATATGTGTAACTAGGGTTTACAATGAGATGAAGCATAATGCTTGAATACTCATTCTATTATTTGTACATTGTTTAGAAGTTGACAAACAACCAAACACCCCACCGGTTTTACAAGGAAACAAGAAAGAAGTTTGTGAGGAAAAAGAGGTAAACAAGCTATCTCAATGTAGTTTAAATGCCTTAGGAAAATGAGCTTGATTTGCTTAATAAAATACCTAAGGAGCCAATGGTGAATGACCTAGAGAAATGCTCTCAAGGAGTTTATTAAGGGCATATGTATTGTTGGGTGTATTTGCAGGTCAAAGGCATTACTTATGTGGGAAATTCAGTGTTTAAGGTTTATGCAATTTAAGGGCCTAAGAGCCATGTTATTTAAGGGCCTAAGTGCCAAGCAATTTAAGCTTATGCACTATATTGTGATGTAGTGCTAAATGTGTGAAGTTTGTGTATAAAATGTGTTTGATGGATTTTAGGTGTTCTTGAATGGAATAAGGTAAAAACCTAAGTGTTTGGATGTGAGAATATACAAGAGAAGCTATGGCAAAATTTAGTTGATGAACAAAGGAGTTCATGTGTTGTAATGAGATTTTATGACCTAGAAGGTGCTAGGAATGGTTGAGTGTGAAGATGGTGAATTAAGGTGTTCTTAAGTGTTAAGATGCCTTGGGCACAATCTTGGAGGATTTAGAAATCAAATGAGTGTTTTATACACACCAAAGTTATGATATGTGAAGTATTAAGTCTTGTTAAAGTTTAGGTAAACAAAGGAAAAGTAATGCTTTGTGAAGGTCCAAGTGTAAACTTGTGGATATAGAAGGAGTTGTGTAATGGAGATGTTTGTGAGGAATGACGCTTGGAGTAGATGTGATGGTGGTGAGAAAACATTTAGTTAGTTGTTATCATAAGTATAAACCACCACTTAGGAACTTAGGGAAAAACATTACAAGTGTTAGGAATTTTGCAAGAATTTGAGTGAATGATCAAGGAGCTTGATGGTGGGTCAACTAATGAGTTTAATGGATGATTTAAGAGGGTGTTTAAGTGGCTAAATGGTGTTAAACATATAAGGGAACTTGTGGAGGAGTTTGGAATAAGATAGGCATTTTTAGGAGAGTTTCTGCAGCCGACCTACCCAGGGGACCGACCCCAGTCTGGGTCGGTCGGGCTGAAACTGTGAAGTTGGATGTTCTCTGCAGCCGACCTACCCAGGGGGGGGTCGGTCGGTGGGTCGGTCGGACCTAAAAAAAAAAAAAATTAATTTTAAGAATGTTAAGTGGTATTAGTGGTATGCCATTAGAGAGTATTGATGGTTAGAAAGATAAATATATATGGACTTGAGAGATTAAGTTAAGTAAGTGATTTAACGTTAAGGTTATAAAATAATATGTAATGAGGGGATTGTTAAGTAATGATGTTATAAGATTGTTAAGGGCATGTTAAGTAAGTTATAATGATAATTTGGTGAGGGAAAAATTGTAGCAAAATGTAAAAGTAAAACAAGTTAAAATGTAAAGTTATGTAACTAAGTTAACGGGGATAAGTTATAAGCATTAGACTTTAAACAATCATGTTACCCCGATGTTAATAAAAGTACATGTAATGTTATCAGTTGTTCGAGAATTGCTCGAGGAACATAAGTGGACATGATAAAGTGGACTCCGGTGACAGTATGGTTTTCTTGCAACCTGTGTCCTACCGGATTACACCGGCTTGTATGCCAATGTTTTTCTGTATGTTTGCCACGTTGTAAGATAAAACATGTAATGAGTTTACAGTAATTCATTTATGTGGCGTGTTCAACTCCGATACCATTTAACCTCGGAAGTGTTAACCTTAGTTAACTGAGTCTAGGATCACATGAGAGTTCGGTATTCGGATTAAACGACCCGAACCATGGGACGTTCTAACCACGGCTATGCGTGAGTTAATTATGTGATGTGTGTGTGTGTGTACGTAAGGACCTCTCTTGTATGTTTAACTCAATTGTAATACTGTAAGTTGTGTGGATGTGATAGACTCCATAATGGGGTTCTAACTAATATTTAATAGTAAGTTGTACTAACAGTGGTGAGGAATCCGGTTAGGCCGGTCGCGCGTTGTTTGGGAGAGGGTATCCTTCTTAGCCTTACCCTTCTCTTTGTTATGGTTGTTTCCCTCACGGGTTATGATCTCCCATTAGCTTATTCCAAAGCTTAGCTATTCTGACTTATGATCGGTTTAGGGGGAACATGTGTTTGTGTGGTGTGTTCGGGCCTCCAAACCCGAACCGCCTTAACTTAAGTTACTCGTCCGACAATTAGGACGGTAATGAGTGTTGTTGCTATTGTATAACGAGCTTATAATGAGACTGGCAACATTCTCTAGGCTCACCAGTGTATAAACAATGTTTGGGTCGGTTCCTAAGAGAACCATTCCCGTTATGTTATGTAATTTGTTTGTGATGCAATATCTATTGTGATGTTATGATGTACACGTTGAAACGTGCAAGTGTTGTTATGTGTTGTTATGTAGTGTATGTTATATGTTGTAAAATGTGGAGTATGTGGATCATGGAAATGAATCCCAGTTTGTGATAAGAGGCGTTTAAGGATAACCCGATTTAAGGGTAAGTGTTGTCTATTAAGGAAGTAGCTCCATTAGAGGAGGAACACTCTAGGGATAATGAATACCAAGAGTGACTTATTAAGTAAGGATATATTATCCGTTTGTTGAGCCCATTGAGGCGAAATGTTATGTGATGTGTGTTTACTGTTACATGCATGATTTAAATATAATCAACCGCATGCTAAGACGACAATTAGTTGTGCGTGGCCCGGTAGCATGTGGGCTGCGGGATTACCATACCAGCAAAGGTGCTGAGCCCCTTGGGGGCCACCCTTTCTCTTCTTTTCCTATTTCAGGTACAAGGAGCTGGAAGCCGTTCGAGAGTAGGACGGGGTAGTCGTTGTACATGGGTAATCGTTTATGTTGTGTATATACAGTAGGCGTAGTAAGACCGAAATTGTTATCGGCATTAGTTATAAATACTCGGTATAGTTGGAAGGTGTATGTTGTTGTTGTGTTAATGGAAAGGGATAGTAAGGTGTAGTCGCTCGGGAATTTAGCCCATCAGACCGGTACGATGTGTATGTATTAGCCTGGTTAGCCACGTGGGTGGCTAACGGCGTGTAACACCAACGAGATAAGTAATGTGATGAGGTTGTTTTCCGCTGCAGTTTATTGTAAGTGTGTTATTGTTGGATGGGGTGTTACAAAAGTAAAAATGGTAAAATAAGTAAATAGACAAAAGGGACGGGTTTCAAACCGGATGATTGTTGGAAATTCATTTTTGAAGAATTCTGTTTTTATGAAATGCTTTGAAAATTAATTCAAGAATTTTGTCGTAAAACGATGGTTTTATTTTGATACGCACGTTAATACGTTTTGAAAAAGAAATGTGACGACCCCTCTTATTTTAGTTATTATTTCAGAATTTGCTTCACGGGGTGAGAATTTTTGGTGTCTACAATTCTCGTGACTTTTTATTTTCATATGACATGTTTACCATCTCAAAACAGCATCAAACACCAAAGTCATTATGAAAGACATTTCATATTTTTCAAATAAATTTTATTTTGGAAATATAGCTTTCAATTTATATTATAAGCTAATTTTCTTAAAAATTAACACATGAAATAGCCTTGAAATAGAAAGAGAAGGTCTTCAAACATTGGGATAAAATTGTCACATGGTTAACATGACTACACACAGTTATAAGCCTGGCAAATTTCATCTGGAACCTTAACCCAAAATTTTAAAGAGAAATTCAAACATTTTTGCAATTTTCTCTCTCCTTTGAAAATGACCAAATTGAATAAAAATGTCATGAAATTATAACACATTGGAATTTTTAAATTTTGAGTTTTCAATAATTAGTTATGAATTATGAGAGGTGTCAAATTGTACCATTATTATCTAATCATTTTTTTAATATCAAAATGACCTGATTCAAACTATCAAAATTCATAAAAGTATTCCTTTATCTATGTTAACATTTTAGAAGTTTTCTCAGCCTGTAGCATATTTAATTAATTTAGATTGTCCTCAAGCTTATAAAGATTTTTGATAAAAAAATTGTTTTATCAATTGGCCAAGCTTAAATCTATAAAACCAGATCCTCCAATATGACCCAGGGCACATCCATAACTCTCCCAAGGTCAGAAATCCTTCTTTAAGTCTTGCATCTCACGTTGCCAACTCTCTTGATACCGAAACTTTGCCGAAATCATCCTGAAACCACCAAAGACTCGATTTTCTTCTCTCATCAAACTTTCCAGCTTCAAAACACCACCAAAATAGAACCAAAACGTAGTAAACACCATCGAGGAAAGGCATCCAAAAGATGAGGTTGAAGTCCTACCGAATCAACTTCCGACAAAGCAACCGGAGAATCCCTTGTGAAGAAATAGTCTTTTGTGGTCATAAAAACCGGTTAGAAGTTAAATTTTCTTAAACCTCATACCTTATCTCCTGTACAAATTCCTAGTCAAACCTAAGGTTTTTTGTGAGTTTATTCAAGTTTTACAACTTTTTTTATGTTTTACTTATTCACTAAGTTTCATCACTAATTCAACTGCAAATTGACAACTTTAACTCACAATTAGCTTTAGGACTTCTTAAGCTTCCTAACCCTAAAATTTGAGATAAAATACCATAAGGAGCATTGCTGAAAAGGTTGTCCGGTGGTGGTCTGGGACCACATACATCGTGTCCGGGACCATGAACGCCGCGTCCGGGCCCCTGAACCACCCACGGATGGCGCCAAAAATCAAATCTTTGTTTTATCTTTAATTTTTTGTTAAATTCAGGGCCAACGAACACTATGTCCGTGGCCCCGGACATTTCAAAATTTCAATCTTTTGCAACTTCAAATATTCTGATTAATCTGATAGATTAGGGTTCATGGTCACAGACATCAAATAATTTGACCTAATTCGGCACCAGAAACCCTAGTTTAGGTAACTTCAATTTTAGTTAAAATAGGTTTAAAAACTTAAAAATACATAAGTTTGCACACTTAGGTTAAATCAACTTTATAATAAGCCTTTCATGACATAAGAAGAGGAAAATATCTTCAAAGGGTAGTTGAAATACCCCAAACCTTGATATGTGGTTTAAATATCAAACTATGGTATGTAAAGGCTAAAAAGTGCCTTAGTAACATCAGTGAACAATTTAGACCATAATAAAAGCAATAAAGCATTAAGACACAGTTTGAGCAAAAACATGCTCTAAGCTATGAGTGAACTTGGTTAGGACCCAAAGAGCCTACCAAGACTTGATAACATTTAATTATGATTTGATAGGGCTAAATAAGTCCTTAGGAAACTTTGGTGGACAGTTAAACCAAATAAAACACAAGAAAATACCTTAAAGTCGATATGAGCAAAAATGTGCTCTAAGCTTGGGATAAATGTGTATAAGACCTAATGGTCATACCTATACCTTATTTATATGTTAATGAACATATTAAATCAATTACTAAAGAAAACCAAGCTTGAAAACAAGTTAAAACACAAAATGTGCTTTAAGGAGTCTTAAAGCACGTTTTTGAAAAATTGTCTTGTAAATGAGTTTTGAATGGCTAAATGTCCATCATTACTCTTTAATTAACATGTGTACTATATAGTATCACATTTGGAAGTCTATATCAATGGGAAATCAAAAATTTCACATCTATGTGCCTTGTTTTAGTGAATAGTAACTAAAATAAGCTAGTTTGTAACATATGTTGTTATAAGTAATTAAATTGGTTAACAAAGGCCATATATATGTTATATATTAAAGGGGGCACGGTTTTTAGAGGGTGAGTCACCATACCAAGTCAGCCAATTAAAAGAAAGAAAGAAAAGTAAGTAAAAGGTTACTTTTTGCCTTAAAACATAAATATCTCCAAAGCTTACCTCTCTCCTCACTTTTCCTTCATTTCTCCTTGCTCCCATCGTCACCTATCTTCATCCTCCCTTCTCAATCTCGTTCTCCAACAGAACCATTCATATCCCATCTCCTTTTACTTGTAACTTATGATTCCATGCTCCGAATTTAATTCCGAGACTACCGTTGTCTTAGTTAGAGTAAGCTCTTCATTCCTATCTTTTCAAATCTTCAAGAACTCCATTTTGGTGCCATGAAGATTCACCATTGAAGGAGCTTGAGCTCATATTTTCATGCCTTGTCATTCTCCTTTGCTTCAAGGTGAGGAAACTCAAAGAAAAATGACATTTCCTCCATGTTTTGTTGTTGTCCGAAAATTCACCATTAATGGTGCTCTTATATTGGCTTGTTCTAGCTTCATTCAAGCTTTCATGGACTAGGTGGAGTCCTCTCTTGATACTCATTCAAGCTCTCTTTCCATTCCAAGGTAAAACAATCATTTTAATACCTTAAAACAATATATGTAACTAGGGTTTACAATGAGATGAAGCATGATGCTTGAATACTCATTCTATTATGTGTACATTGTTTAGAAGTTGACAAACAACCAAACATCCCATCGGTTTTACAAGGAAACAAGAAAGAAGTTATGAGGAGAAAGAGGTAAACCAACTATCTCAATGTAGTTTAAATGCCTTAGGAAAATGAGCTTGATTTGCTTAATAAAATACCTAAAGAGCCAATGGCAAATGAGCTAGTAAAATGCTCTCAAGGAGTTTATTAAGGGAATATGTATTGCTGGGTGTATTTGCAGGTCAAAGGCATTATTTATGTGGAAATTCAGTGTTTAAGGTTTATGCAATTTAAGGGCCTAAGAGCCATGTTATTTAAGGGCCTAAGTGCCAAGCAATTTAAGTTATGCACTATATTGTGATGTAGTGCTAAATGTGTGAAGTTTGTGTATAAAAATGTGTTTGATGGATTTTAGGTGTTCTTGAATGAAATAAGGTAAAAACCTAAGTGTTTGGATGTGAGTATATACAAGAGAAGCTATGGCCAAATTTGGGAAAATGTGAAGAAGTTCTAAGTGTTTTAAATGGTTCTGGTGAACTAGGGAGTGTAAAAGGTGAACAAATGTTTTACTTGGGAGGAAAACATGAATTAAGGTGATTTAGAGTGATGCAAGGATTTAGGTGTTATCTTGGAAGTTCTAGGAATTCAATGTGTTTTGAGGATGTATTTAAGTCTTGGAGGAGTTTGTTTAAGGTTTAGGTAAGGTTGATATCCAAGGAATAAGTGTTGATTAAGTAAGATGTGAAAAAGGAGATTTAGTTAGTAAGAAAAGAAGTTTGAGAGATGATGTTAAGGTGTAGAGGAAACACCTAGGTGTAGTGGTCATTATTGGTGAACTACCACTTACAAACCTTAAGGAGAAAACATCCCAAGTGCTAGGAACTTTGTAAGAAGTTTGTGAATGATAAAATGGTTTTGGTGAGTGATTTAAAGAGTTTAGCACATGGATAAAGGTGTGTTTGAAGTGCCCAAATGAGGTTAGGGTATACTAGGATGTATGGGGTGAAGTTTGGAGTTGAATGTAAAAAGGAAAACAAAGATCTGGGGCAGACCGGACTTGCGACCGGACTTGCAAGTTCGGTCGGGCCCAGTTTACCCTGTGGGAATTAGTTTCTGGAATGGACCGGACATAGGACCGGACTTACAAGTCCGGTCGGAGTGGAAAAATTTTGACGGAAATGTACTCTGGAATCGACCGGACTTGGGTAAGTCCGGTCGGCAAGTCCGGTCGGACCAAAAACATGGTTTAAGGTTATGAAATGATATGTAATGATGGGGATTGATAGGTAATGATGTTATAAGGTTGTTAAGGACATGTTAGGTGAGTTTTAAATGGCAATTAAGTGGGTGAAAAGTTGTATCGAAATGTAAAAGTAAAACAAGTTAAAATGTGAAGTTATGTAACAAAGTTAACGGGAAAGTTAAGCATTAGACATTAAATAATCAAGCGAACCCCGATGTTAATAAAAACACATGTGATGTTAACAGTTGTTCGAGAATCGCTCGAGGAACATAAGTGGACGTGGTAAAGTGGACTCCGGTGACAGGTATGGTTTTCTTGCAACCTGTGTCCTACCGGATTACACCGGCTTGTATGCCAATGTGTTTTTCTGTATGTTTGCCACGTTGTAAGATTAAACATGTAATGAGTTTACAGTAATTCATTTATGTGGCGTGTACAACTCCGATACCACTTAACCTCGGAAGTGTTAACCTTAGTTAACTGAGTCTAGGATCACATGAGAGTTCGGTATTCGGAGTAAACGACCCGTACCATGGGACGTACTAACCACGGCTATGCGTGTGTTAATTGTGTGATATGTGTAAGTGAATGTAGGGATCTCCCTTGTGTGTAACCCAGTTGTAATACTGTATGGTGTGTAGTCATGATAGACTCCATAGTGGGGTTCTAACTAATATCTAAAGTAAGTATGTACTAACAGTGGTGAGGAATCCGGTTTGGCCGGTCGCGCGTTGTTTGGGAGAGGGTATCCTTCCTAGCCTTACCCTTCTCTTTGTTATGGTTGTTTCCCTCACGGGTTATGATCTCCCATTAGCTTACTCCAAGCTTAGCTATTCTGACTTATGATCGGTTTAGGGGGAACATGTGTTTGTGTGGTGTGTTCGGGCCTCCAAACCCGAACCGCCTTAACTTAAGTTACTCGTCCAACTATTAGGACGGTAATGAGTGTTGTTGTTATTGTATAACGAGCTTATCATGAGACTGGCAACATTCTCTAGGCTCACCAGTGTATAAACAATGTTTGGGTCGGTTCCTAAGAGAACCATTCCCGTCATGTTATGTATTTTGTTGTGATGCAATATCTATTGCGGTGTTATGTTGTGCACGTGGAAACGTGAAAAGTGTTGTTATGTGTTGTTATGTGGTGTATGTTATATGTTATGTAATGTGTAGTATGTGGATCATGGATATGAATCCCAGTTTGAGAAAAGAGGCGTTTAGGGATAACCCGATTTAAGGGTAAGTGTCGTCTATTAAGGAAGTAGCTCCATTAGAGGAGGAACACTCTAGGGATAATGAATACCATGAGTGACTTATTAAGTAAGGATATATTATCCGTTTGTTGAGCCCATTGAGGCGAAATGTTATGTGTTGTGTGTTTACTGTTACATCCATGATTTAAATATAATCAACCGCATGCTAAGACGACAATTAGTTGTGCGTGGCCCGGTAGCATGTGGGCTGCGGGATTACCATACCAGCAAAGGTGCTGAGCCCCTTGGGGGCCACCCTTTCTCTTCTTTTCCTATTTCAGGTACAGAGAGCTGGAAGCCGTTCGAGAGTAGGACGGGGTAGTCATTGTACATGGGTATTCATTTAAGTGTATATATACAGTAGGTGTAGTAAGACCGATATTGTTGTCGGCATCGGTTTATAAATACTCGGTATAGTTGAAAGGTGTATGTTGTTGTTGTTGTTGTTAATGGAAAGGGATAATAATGTGTAGTTGCTCGGGAATTTAGCCCATCAGACCGGTACAATGTATGTGTATTAGCCTTGTTAGCCACGTGGGTGGTTAACGGCGTGTAACACCAGCGAGTTGAGTTAATTGATGAGTTGTGTATTCCGCTGCAGATTGTTGTTATGTATTTGTTGTTGGATGGGGTGTTACAAAAAGTGGTATCAGAGCGAAGTATCGCTCTGATGACTGAATTACCGAGCTTAGGAAGTACCGAGTTAGGATTTAAGTACTTTGGGTTAAGGGTTGAGTGATAGCGTGAGAGATACGCTAGTTAGGAACTACCAGTGAATACTGGAAACCTATAGTATCCTTCCCACCCTCCACAATCCCTATTTTATAACTTGGGAAAGAACGCCAGAGAGATGAAAGTCCTCTCTTACTCGGGAAAACCCGATCTGGCTGTTATTAAGTACCTTTAAAGGTACGGAGAACCTGTCATACGGTAGATCCCGAAAACTGGGAATCCCGGAGACGGTTCCCTATCTGAACAGTGTTAACCGTATGAATAGCGAAGGATGAAGGATTTTGTGTATAGAGGAATAGAATTTCCGGCAACCTGGGTCGACATGCTAAGCAGTCGAGAAAAACCAACTTGCAACGCACCAACCGTGCAACAGGCAAGAAGTGGATTAATAAAACCGAGACAAGTGTCTACGGAACCACAATTGATAAACAATACACCAACGGTATACCAAACCGACAAAGGAACTACAACGTAGTACCCAAACAAGAGACAAGTCTCAGTAACCGCGACAAATACGTGGAACGGGCTACAAAGAGAATACAATACTAAGACAAAGGGGTCTCCCAGAATGGGAAACACCCTAGTTGATGATCGTCATGTGAAGACAGTGAGAAATCACCTAGAAGAATTATTATCAAGACAGTAAGGTCAGTGAGGGCCAACAAGGCCACTGATGACAGTATGGGTAAAAACAATGCCACAACTGGTATGTGTTAAACCGATAGCCAGTTAGCATGGCGCACTTGCCATAGCAAGTGCTGCTAACAGGGCTGTTCGGGAAATTTATAACCACTACAAGTACTTAGTAAAGTACCACGAAGTTAAGTGTGAACATTATAACCATGGAAGGGCTTAACAGCCTAACCTCTGTAATTGTAAGTACACCAGTCAGCAAGAAGCTAGACTTGGTTAAGGTAAGAAGATGTTGTGGAACCATGAGAATTTTTCTTTCAACCCAGATTTATACAAACCCTTTTCTTTTCAAAACCAAATTTTCTTTCAAACCAACACTTCTTTCCAACCTTCTTTTAAACCAAACCAGTAAGACCAAGGACAGTTCACAAGGATACAACAATGGATAAACTTTCCCTCGATTAAGTTCGGGAAGCATGGAATGAATATTTGTCACGGGACAATATAAGGGAGTTGACAACAGAATACTTCACCTAGGCGTGTGACGGACACTACGAGTGTACCAACTGAATTGTGGGACGACCGCACTCCGATAGGAGCTTGTGGGCCTGACAGACCTACTTATGGGTTAGTTGGGTAAGTAGTAATGTATCAGTATGGTACCCCACATATGTATACGAGTAGAGTCCGAAACACGGGAAGTAGTCGACTCCGTACTACGGTCAGCAGTATAAAACAAACAAGAGCTAAGGATTACCATGAATGGTTGAAGCTAAGGAACTCAGTTAAGTTAACGAGACTAAAAGGATTAGTGAATTCCTCTCAAGGAAAGTTTAAGAGTTAGGAAGTGCGAAGGGCACAAACTGTTATGTAAAGACATCACATATGTCTTAAGGATCCTTAGGGATAAAACATGTTAGCTGGAACGGTGACCTAGCCTGTACATGGCAAGTAGATGACTAATGTGGACACATTAATGTGCAATGAACGGGATGAAAACTCCCAGAATGAGTACTTACACTACTATGAAATGTTGATCTTCACAGAAGAAGATATAAGCCAATTAAGAACGCGAACGGCGTGTGGCTAACTCAATCTATCAATAAGTGTGAACTAAATGTAAAAGCACTAACTTAGAAACACCAGGAGCAATCCTTTGAAGGGTGTTCGCATCAACAAGTGTTGCACGAAATGCATGACAGAAACACAAGGGTGAAACTAACACCCAGTTTAACATAAGTTGTCAGGAGACGGACTGACAATCCTAAAGGGCATCCCATGAAAGGAAACGTGATGCAACGACTTGTCATGGAGCCCAATATAATATCCAAACCATGTAATATTGTACAGAGAAGTACATGTGTGTGGACAGACTACAATGAGCCCAGCTCAAGGCAAATAAGGCTTATAAGCCATAGCAAGATATGTTATATAAATTAGATTGATTGCAGAAGT
>JAIOTZ010000902.1:0-42628 GCA_023374045.1 Limonium bicolor
TCCTTCCTTTTTTCTCTTTATGGGAGTTGCTCTTCATAATTGCTCTAATATCGTCCTTAGGTCGGTAAAGATATTCTTAAACTTTTCTTTTTGGGAAATTTCATGATATACCCCCGAGGTTTGAGCGAATTTTACAAGATATCCCCAAGGTTTCATTTTCATTATGAGATACCCCCGAGGTTTCATTTTTTTTACGATATACCCCTGAGGTTTCGCTTTCATTACGATATACCCCTGAGGTTTCAATTTTATTACGAAATGCCCCTCAGTTTAGATTCTAATATATTATATTTTTCATATCCTTATTTTACCCTCGCACCATAAGCCCCGCAACATGGATTTATGGTCAAACTTTTAAAAATTTAAAATATGAACAAAATGCACAGAAAAATTAAAGATCAATTAAAATTTTAATTCAATTTTAAAAACATAAATAAAAGTATAAAAACAAATTTAAAAAATTAGAATGATGAAGGTTTAAAATAAAAAATGACCAAACAACAAAAAATAATCTATTTAAAAAACTTATATTGTTACATAATTTAAAAACTATTATAGCAATTATATTTAAAGAACAAAAAAATGTATATTTATACTTGATTTTTCATTATTTCTATGTACTATATGAAATTGTTGCTTTTAATATTCTTGTTATACTTTTATAATTTTAATACATATCTAGGTAACTCCTTAACAAGTTATGTTTATTTTTCAAAATAATTTACTTTTTATTTTTTAGTCATTTCTATTTATTAATTTTATGTAACAATATAAGTTTTTTAAATAGATTATTTTTTTGTTGGTTAGTCATTTCTATTTATTTTAAACCTTTCATGATTCTATTTTTTTAAATTTGTTTTTATACTTTTATTTATGTTTTTTAAATTGTAATAAAATTTTAATTGATCTTTAATTTTTATGTGCATTTTGTTCGTATTTTAAATTTTTAAAAAATTTGACTATAAACCTGTGTTACGGGGCATATGATGCAAGGGTAAAATGAGAATATGACAAATATAATATATCCAAATCTGAACTGAGGGGCATCTCGTAATAAAATTGAAATCTCAGGGGTATATCGTAATGAAAATGAAACCTCAGGGGTATATCGTAAAAAAATGAAACCTCGGGGGTATCTCGTTATGAAAATGAAATATCGGGGGTATCTCGTAAAATTCGCTCAAACCTCAGGGGTATATCGTGAAATTTCCCTTTGATATTAATGCTAATCGGAGCACAAAGTGGTGCAAACTTTCTATTATCCTATCTTACCCTACCCTGCCCCTATTATCATTTTTGTCTTCTTCACGTCTTACTATTTATTTTTTACATTTTCCTAATCCATCCCTTCATGAGTTGGGGTGAAGATTCACATATATTAATATTATAGAAAGTATAAATAGCCACAAATCAATCTAGTTCATAGGAAAGAAAAACATTTTCAAAACTAAAAGAATAAAGTACAAAAGAACTGTAAAACATTATAAATTTTTAGTAAACTTGTATTTATTTTTTTTCATAGTATTTAAATATATTTTTATTCATTTTTATAGTTTATAAAATATATAATGATATTAATGTAAATTTATTAGACCTGGCAATTTTGACCCAACCCGAAACCCAACCCATATTTTTGCGGGTTAGGGTCTTGATTATTGACCCATCTATTTTTGGGTTGGGTTAGGGTAATAAGCTAATTTTGTGGGTTGGGTTAGGGTAGATCTTAACCCATGACCCAACCCGAAACCCGAAAATATATTTATTAATAATAAAATTTAAATATTAATTCACAATTATATATATATTATTTTCAGATCAAGCTATACCTTAGCCTTATGCCCAAATGCAGTTGGACCATTCCACCTTTAATAATATCACATAATCTTAACTAAACAAATGACCTAACCTATTGCATATCAAACAAAGGACCCAACCAGACCTTAACATAATGTTGAAAACCCAAATGCTCTCGTCTTGTAGACTCACATCCATTTTTCTTCTCTATGTCGTTGTTCATGTCTATGTCGCTCTTCATCTCTGCCCAAGGTTTGTTTTTCTAATTCTCACTACCATAGTTGTTCTTGAGAACATATGTACGTTTAGATTATCTAGAAGGGTGAACAATAGTAGGTGATATGTATTTTTTGTAAGTAGGATCTTGATTGTAGACCTCTTAGTGAATTCTGAAGCCAACAATACAGATAGTGTGCTGCATAAAAATTCCTTAATTGTTGGTAACGATTAAGTTATTGTGATTGTACTTTTCCCAGACATGAGCACTCAATTTTAACAAGTGTAATTATTTTAAAACTATCAGTCATAGTTTGAGGCTTTGAGCTCTCAGTTTATAAATTATTTCTAACTTTAGAAGATTTGTCTTTAGTATATTCTCTAATGCATAATGAAGATTTTCATTTTCTTTCCCCCTTTTTATTAAGGGCAATAGGATCATGTGCATATCTAGATAGGATTCCTCCCCAACAGTGGTAGAGCTTTAGGCTTAGATTGATAAATATAAACTTATGGAAAAATATGTGTTATTCTATTCATGGGAAATTGGTGCAGTACTTTTACATTCTTTGCATAACATGGAATTTGTTTAAAGTTGAGTCGATCAAGCAAGATTACTTCTCTTCCTTTTGTGTCATCCTAATTAGATTTTTTTATTAATTTCTACTCATAATCCATTTAAATTATTGTATGCTTAAAAATGGGTTGGGTGTGTTGGGTTAGGGTTGAAGGATTTTAAACGGGTTGGGTTAGGGTCATGATTTTCGGACCCATCCATTTTTGGGTTGGGTTGGGGTTGATGATATTTTAAATGGGTTGGGTTAGGGTTGATAACAACCCAACCCAGCGACCCAAATTGCCAGGTCTAAAATTTATAACTAAGTCACTTGCTATAGTTTTATTGATATTATGTAATATTTTAACAATTGTTATGTATTTTTTAATAATTAAGTTATTTTTCACATTTATTTTAAATGTTTATGTTTTATTTAACTTTCTATGTGTTTTTCCAGTTTTATAATTTTTAGTCATTTACTACAATCTTTTTAGTGTAATACGATTTTTAGTTATTCTTTACATTTCTTTCTAAAATTTTATGTTTTTAATATCTTTTATGTTTTTTATTTTTATAATTTTTTATTTATGAAAATTATTTTCAAAATTTTATATGGTTTTTAGTTTTTTCTCACATTTAGTTTAAACTATTATGAATTTAATTAATTTTTGTATGTTTATTTTGTTTTTATAATTTCAAATGTTTGATCATATACTATTGAAATTAGGACTATTGAGTAATGAAAATATAAATTTAATTGTATTTTATAATAATAAGTTGTAGAGATAAGGGTATTTTTCAAAATTCGATCATACCTTATGAGCCTTTTGGGAAATTTTCCTTTTATATAATAAAGTTTATTTGACTTACTACACTTATCTACAACAATTATTATCATAGTTATTATTAAAAATTAGCATTAGTCTATTTTAATTTGTTCAATGTTGTAAGTGTAAATAACAAACTAGACTTAAAACATTAAACAGTTTTATCCGGTGCCACATATTTAATAAGTTTGTATTTTTATAACAATAATTTGAACTCATGTTTGTTACTATATATAAAGTGTGTTTATCTCCTTATAAGTTTAAAATCAAGTTAATTAATTTTGATAATGGTATATATTACTATATTTTAGTTTTTCAATTATTTATAAGTTAACAAAATAACTACACCTGTTTAAATTGAGTGCTCATGCCTGAGAAAAGTACAATCATAATCACTTAATCATTATCAACAGTTGAGGAACTTTTATGCAGCACGCTATCCGCATTGTTGGCTTTAAAATTCACTAAGAGGTCTATAATCAAGATCCTACTTACAAAAAATACATATCACCTACTTTTGTTCACCCTTTTAGATAATCTAAACATACATATGTTCTCAAGAACAACTATGGCGGTGAGAATAAGAAAAACAAACCTGGGGTAGAGATGAAGAACGATAAAGACATGAACAATGACGTAGAGAAGAAAAATGGATGTGAGTCTGCAAAACGAGAGCATTTGGGTTTTCAACATCATGTTAAGGTCTGGTTGGGCCCTTTGTTTGATATGCAGTGGGTTTGGGTCATTTGTTTAGTTAAGATTATGTGATTTTATTAAAGGTGGGATAGTCCAACTGCACTTGGGCTTAAGGATAAGGTATAGTTTGATATGAAAATAATATATATATGTGAATTAATATTTCTTTTTTTATTATTAACAAATATATTTTCGGGTTTCGGGTTGGGTCGTGGGTCAAGAGCTCTACCCTAACCCAACCCATAAAATTAGCTTATTACCCTAACCCAACCCAAAAAATAGATGGGTCAATAACCAAGACCCTAACCCGTAAAAGTAAAGGTTGGGTTCGGGTTGCGTTCGGGTTGGGTCAAAATTGTCAGGTCTAGGTGGATGCCATCGTTGTATAAAAATTTGAGGGTATTTGCGGTTGTTTTTACCCTGTAGTATTATTATTCTTTCTAAGAGATAAAATGTAGTATATTTTTTTATCAATTACAGTAGTGTGTGAGTTTTGAACCCAAGATTTTTGGTTCAATGATATCTCTTCACCTGTTCCACTACCAACTGGTCCACTTCAAATTGAAGTAAGCCACTACTACTTCCTGCTGTACAAATTCACATATACTTTAAACTCTGTTGTTGCTTTAAAAATAAATGAGAATGGGGTTCAAACATATCTTATATAAATATTGGGGGATTCCATTAACTATAACAATAATAATAATAATAATAATAATAATAATAATAATAATAATAATAATAATAAAATAATATAATAATAATAATAATAATAATAATAATATAAGAATAATAATAAAATAATAATAATAATAATAATAAAATATAATATAATAATAATAATAATAATACTAATAAAATAATAATAATAATAATAATAATAATAATATAATAATAAAGAATAATAATAATAATAATAATAATATAATAATAATAATAATAATATAATAATAATAATAATAATAATAAAATAATATAATAATAATATAATAATAATAATAATAATAATAAGAATAATAATAATATAATATAATAATAAGAATAATAAATAATAATAATAAATAATATAATAATAATAATAATAATAATAATAATAATAATAATAAGATAATATAATAATATAATAATAATAATAATAATAATAATAATAATAATAATAATAATAATAATAATAATAATAATAAGAATAATAATAATACGATAATAATAATAATAATAATAATAATAATATAATAATATAATATATAATATACTAATAATAATAATAATAATAATAATAATAATAATAATAAATAAGAATAATAATATAATAATAATAATAATATAATAATAATATATAATAATATATAATAATAATAAATAATACTATAATATAATAAGAATAATAATAATAACTACCACACACAAAGACCTTCTTAATTTGGGTGGGAAATTAATTCACTACGCAAGCTCTTCTTAGAGCCTCTATATATCTCTTCAGCATGTGCGGTTGTCACATAAACTGCATCCCTTAAGGAGCCATGACTTCGACCATAGAATACATACACCATTACTCCTATCAATAGCCACACAGACACACGCATCCAAGTCCCACCTCCAAGATTTATAAGCAGGTAGACATTGATGATGATGCAAGTGATGGGGAGTAGGGGAACCAATGGGCAAGTAAATCCACCTTGTGACCAAGCCAATGCCTCGCATCATCTTGATCTATGCAAGTCAGGACAATCAAACCCAATAAAAGAAGAGCTCCACCAATGCCACATAAAGCATACCTTAGTATACTCGGAAGTTGCAAAAATGAAGCGGCAGATACAAGGATCAGCACTCCTATACAAGTAAACATTATGGTCCAACCAGCAATTATCCACCTCTTTTCATCACTCAAAGGATAACTTCCTTCAACCACTTGTTTCAACACCAAAGGGACCCTGAGCTGTGCAGCACCTTTGTCAAGTAAAGGAACTTTCATAACATCTTCAGAGATGGCGGCGGAGCTTTCAATAATATAATACCATTGTATCTCAATGAAACTGCATCAATAGAGTCCGGAAGAGAGGACGGGACTGGAACCTCATCTGGCGGAACATATCTGAGTACTAACACTGATATGGCCACCATGGTGAATGCTAGAAGTGTTCCAACACTAAATAGGCGGAGACAAGGGGGTGCGGGTGGGTGTTTCCCCCAACTCTCTTAGGTACATGCTAAACACAGTTTAAATTTTTTTTGTTATATAGTTTATTTATGTTATTAGATATTTGTTCGCCTCTATAACATTTTGTAAAGTATCACTATGATATCACCAAATTCTATTTGTTATCAACATTATTTCTATTAATGTGTAACAATTGTTCTAGAGTTATATTGTAAAAAAAACTCATTTTTAGTCTATAGTAAATGGGAAAACTCTTAGTATTTTTTTAGCAAAATAGTCTGAAGTAAATCTGATTATTATGTCAGTCGTAGTAATCATGTACCCTACCATCCATAATACAAGTGTGTTTGGTTTTTTATTACATATTTTTTAAATTAAAATAATATTAAAATTACTCAAAATAATTTTTAGAATAAGTTTTTAGAAAAAACTACTAGTTTATAACTATTGTTCTATATTATTGGCGTTAACTTATAATTTTGTACACCCATTTTTTAAACGAGAAATAAAAAGGTAAAACAAACTTCTTTATTTATTAATTTATATATTTCAATTTTAACATTTTTTTATGTTAAACTATATATCTAATATCAATTTTGAAATAAAATTATATACTGAAATTTTATATTAGTTTAAAAATTAAAATTAATTTTAAAATATAAATCAATATTATTAAAGAAATTCTCGCCCCATTTACAAGAATTTTCTGGCTCCGCCTCTACATGCCAGCCAACTGGGAAACATCCATAGTGAATGTTGGCCACTAGTACACTAGCACAAAACTGGAACTGCTAAAACCGCCCCGGAACCAATCAAACTAGTTGTTGGTCGAACGTCAAAACGTCGTCGTTTTGGCATGAATGGGCGCACCCTTCTGAGAAAAGAGTCATTGGAACCGGCCAGAAATGCACAACATCTCTTTTTTTCTTTTGTGTAACGGCTATAAACGGTTATTTTCTCCCAAAACCCCTAAAAATACATCATTTTATGATCATTCTCACCACACAACTCATCACATACTTCTTCACTCTTATTACTACTATTTTTAGTGGAATTTGTTAGACAAGATATTCTTCATTTCTTTAGATAATGCTTCGAACAATGTTAAGTGCGCAGAATATCTAAAACATAATGATAAGCTCACACTCTTGCATGATGAAGAGTACTTGCATATTCGATGTTGTGCACATGTTTCAAATTTGTATGTACAAGATGGTTTACAACACTTGACTGCTACACTAGAACCACTTAGGCATGTTATGAGAAAAATTAGAAAATCACATGTTGTTAAAATGAATACAAAAAATGTGTGAGCAAGCCGATATACGTCCTCGTCATTTTGCTCCCGACACCCCCATTGGATGGAACTCCACATATGATTTGTTAGTTAAAACTAAGAAACATCTACCCATATTATCTCATTTATATAACACTATTGTTGTTCAATCCACTCAAGAATTGATGGGTTCGGTATTTTGGAAAAAGACTAATGTTGTGTGCAATGTTTCAACAATGTTTTGATAGTGAAACTAAGGTCTTTTAATTAGTTTACGAATCTAATGTGCATCTTTACCTATATGAATGCATTACTATTTTCAATATATTGCATGAGAACAAGAATGTTAGTGATATCAATGGGGTTATTATGGATATAATGTCTAAATAGCTTAACTACTTCAATGAATTTCCTTTGATTTATTATATTGTAACTGTTCTTGATCCACAAATCAAATTGGATATTGTAACAAAATTGCATGATTATTAACCTGTCACAGGTAGACCTCTTGGAATAATATTATAATAATAACCAGTCACAGGTAGACCTCCCGGAACATACTAAAATAATAACCTGTCACAGGTGTAGATATTTACACTTACATTTAAAGGTGTAATTAATAAAAACTAAACTTATATAAAACATATCTACACCTATATTTTTAAAATCTATCATTTTACTTAATTATCTACACTTTCACTTAAATGAGGAAATAAAATCTAAATTTCTATAAAACAAATATACACGTATATTTTGAAAAATCTATCATTTTACTTTAATATCTACACTTCACTTAAATTATGAATTAAAAAAAATGTACACCGCTACTTGTACCACTTGTATTACATAATAAAAGTTTACCATTAAATAATAAAAAATCTACAGTCTCATTTAATAAAATATGTGCTTTAATTTAAGAATCTATACTTTTATCAGACAAATCTACACTTTCATTTCAAAATTGTATTATTTTACTTAGATATCTACACTTTTTATTTAAATGGGGAAGTAATGTTAGACGTGATTATATATTATCCATTTAGTTTGAAAAGTAAAAGATAAACTCTTAGTAGCAATATTTTTTCAATTGAAATGGGAAGTAAATTAACAAATAAAAATATAAGGATCTCACATTCTAAGCAAACTATTTTCCTTTAAAATAACAAATTAGAAAATCTTTGACATGAGGCCTTAAAATAATTATGAGAAGATCACTAAACTTGTGGGTTTAATTTACTTACTACTTAATAGTTACTCACCATCAAGTCAGAATCAATATGGTCAAGGTTGTTTGGATTTGCTGGGACTGCATGTAAAAGATCAGTTTTGCAGACTAGGGATGTCAATGGATCGGGTTCGGGTCGGGTGAAGCATCACCCGCATCCGTCACCCGGATATATCATTCATCATTCGTCCATCCGTCACCCGTTTATTCTTCATCCGTCATCCGTCCATCCATCATCCGTGGGTGATTCGGGTGGATCAGGTGATAATCATTTCTATATCATAAACAATAACTTTTATAATAGTAATGAATATAAATTATTTTTGTATTGCTAAAGGTAAAATTTATTTGTATTTTAAGAAACTTTACTCCAACTTAATCAAATATTCCACCAATATCAATAAGAAAATAAACATAATTAGAGACAACAAAATTAGAACGTATTGTTTAGTTTTCTTTAAAAAATTCTATAAAATTTGTTTGGTTACTTGAAATAAAACAAGGTGTAACTTTAAACGGATGATGAGTCGGGTGATAAACGGATGGTGGATCGGGTGAAGGATGAAAAAACTTCATCCGTCACCCGATCCGACATCTGTATATTTCGGGTTTTCATCCGTTTATTTAAATCGGGTGGATCGGATTAACAGATATCCATTTAAAATTGACATCCCTATTGCAGACAAAGGCTTATGCGCTGATTTATTATGCTTTGTGGTTGGCAAATGATAGAGGATTCTCACAAGAAAATTGTTATCTGTAACACTAGTTTATTTTTTAAAAAAATAAAGAACAACTTAAAAATAACTGAATGGGCTATAATGGATACAAGAATTACATCTTTTTAATGTTTCAATGATAGTGGAGGTTATGGATAAAAAAACAGTTCTTAAAATTTTAATTACAAAAGTCCACAATACCCTTTTGTATAATTATTTGGTTAATTTTTCTTTTTACAAAATATATTACTAGTAAACAGCCAAAAAGTATTGACCGTGTGGATTAATTCTAACAAATGGAAATTAAAATCAAATGGTTTGATGGCACATCGGTGGTTTTAAGCTTAGGGATGCGTTCGCCTCACCTTTTTTATGCATTTTTTGACAGCATAAATGTACAGCATATGCTGTTTTGGACTCATTTATTTGTTTTTGCTGTTCGCCTAAAACAACATAAATATCAGCATAAATGTCAGCATAAATGACAGCATAAATGTCAGTATAAATGCCCGCAGCAAATGCTACTTTTTCGTTTTCGTGCTTTCACTTCCGTTTCTTTACTCACTTCATAATGCAATTACTGTGACTATTGATTTAAAAAAAAAAGAAAATTTTTACAAGTTACTTTATTTATTATAAATTACATAATGCTTTAAATAATTTATAAAAAATAGTACTACATCTTTAGTCAAATTTACAAAAAATCACATTTATAATACAAATCTATAATATATTATTTGTAATACCACATAGATTAATAAAATTAAAAAAACAAATAAATATATACACTTGTTGATATATAAATTAAAATATTAAAATAGTATATAGAAATATGAATGCATATAAATTTATTAACATACAAAGTTACAAAAATATATATTATTAAAAGTTATAATTTCACTAAATACATTCACATAATATTATCAGAAAATTTGAAACGCTTTTTTTTTACGCTTTTTATTTAAGAATTACAAAATTTAGATAATAAAATTATATTGTTTAGGAGTTACAAGTTTTGTTTAAATAATAGAAATAAAATTTTATTGTTTGTGAATTTTTTTATTTATGTTTACTAACAAAATAAAGTTACGTAGTGTAATATAATAAATTATAATTGTAATACGAAAACGGTAAACGCACTACATATAACTAACTGAACCAAACATGCTGCATATATGTTGCACTGCCAAACAGCAGTTTTCAAAACAGTTGCATTTATGTCAGCACATTCCTGCCAGCAAATATGCTGCATTTATGCCAGTGCATTCCTGCTGTCAAATATGCTACATTTATGCTGCCAAAACAGTCATGCCGAACACTCGTGCTTTCTTTGTAGCAGGGCCAGTTTGTGCAGTAAGAGCTGTCGAGTCTATCTTATTGAGCTTGTCACAGTTTCATTCATTGATCGGGATGGGAAGTAATCCTGGTCACAAGAAACCCTGGTAATTGCAGAATAATGCTCCTGCAACATAGGAGGGGGACGAGATGAACTACCATCAGACAGAGAATTCCTTTCTGACTCTTGATTTTGAGATTTCAATCTAGCATAAACTTCCTTTCTCCTGCCTTCCAACTTCTCTTGTGTATCAGAAAGACTTTCATAGTCCGGAGCCTAGGAGACTTGTAGCCGATTCCAAGGAAAAAAGACTCATCTAGTTTTCTTTTTGTAAGCCTGGCATTGTTGACCCGGTAGAACTTAATCCAGTATACATCAGTATATGCCTCACATTCTTCAGCATCCATAGGCTTACAATCCTCCACTTCGCCATATGTCTTGAGCAATTGCTTCAGTTCATCTTGACAACCCAGCGCTGGCACATTCCTCACAATCAAATATTTTGATTCATCGCACACTGTGTAGACTCGAACAACCACGGCTTCATCTTTGTATCTCGGCATGGTGGAGCTCTGTAATTTCACCGATGAGGAAGAGCCGAAACGCGAAAACCCGTTACTAAGGTGGGGGAGGTAGCATAGACGACGCTCAAGACTTTTTGGGTAGGGTTTTTCTCTGTTTTTCCTTCCGGTTTTCGGATCTAGCCAAGGAGACAAGCCTCTCTCCTTTTTTTATTTCAATTTCTTTTGATCCCTTCTTCAATCTGTTGTGGAAGATGTTGTACTCCTAGTTATTTTTTTGATTGCAGAGGCGCCTCAAGAAGATAATGAAGATCTATGTTCCTTGTCTGCCAGTGAGAGATTTCAAGAGGAATAGATTGAGGAAGAAGTACTTGTTCGCCAGTTTAGGGTAGAGGAAAGATTAGAGAAGAAAAAAATGTAGAGGGATGACTCTGTCAAATAATGGGCTAGGTTAAATTTTTAATTATTGATTCAGATATGGATTAAATATTAAAGTTTTAGGTTGAGTATAGGTTAGGACTTACTTTATTTTATTAAAAATAATAAATAAATAGATTAATATGTTACTTGGTGAATATGACTTTCTTTTTGGTGGTTGGTCCTTGATGTAATATAGATACAAACAAGGTTGTATGTATGGCTGTAAGGGACTCATTTGCACAGGACTCATTTGCACAGTAAGTCCTAGTATTATTTTGGCATGCATCATAGCATTTAGCATATTACATGAATATACATTTCTGTTGCATTTCTCTATAAAACAAAAATAGTATTTGTATTTAATTTTAGTTATGTTAGGCTTTGTTCGGTATGACTGTTTTGCACCATATTTGTGGCATATTTGGGTGGTTATTTTGTTTGACATATTTAAGGCATAAACTGTTGGTTGTTTTGTACTAACATATTTGTGGCTTTTTTGAAAACTGTTGTTTGGTAATGTGGCATATTTGTAGCTGTTTAAAAAACTAGTGTTTGGCAGTGTGATATTTTTGCAACATAAGTTAGTTAAGTTAGCTACGTTTGGTGCGTTCATCGTTTTGTATACTATAACTATAAATATTAATTTATAGTTACACAATATTTTGTTGAAAATAAATAAAGTAAATACTAACAAATGTTATAAGATAAGTAATTTATTACCATCAAAAGTCCATAAATATCTAAATATTGTAACACCCCTACCGCTAATCCTCTACTTACTGCCTAATCATCACGGTTATCTTACTACTCACAGCGGAAATACAATTACTACGGCGGGTGATACAACGCTGCTAACCGCCCATACGGCTAGCAAGGCTTACTCTACATACAGTTACGGTCTGATAATCAGAGAATATCGAGCTTTCATAAATACTTCCCAAATACGCTTACATCATTTACTTACAACTACAGATTACCGAGTATCCAAAAGCATAATGAATTACATCCCTTCTTCCAAGTTTACAAAAATCATGAGTTTAACAAACTACTCATCCCTACAAATTCATAATTCCCACAATATCCAAAAGGGTGTACCCCATGGTACACCGGCTATTCAAAAGGCATTCAGCCGTGTACAACCCGGTACACCATTCCTAATATACTAACTACACACAAAAAAATCAATCTTGATCTCATCACAATCATCACCCTTCACGAGCACCTGTAAAATTAAAAACAGTGCCCCAAGGGTACGCCGACTAATTGGTCGAATATACATGGAGTTTGTTTTATACATGCATACATGCGATTACATACAATAATATATTCATACAAGGCATATACTTACAAGATACAATACATACAACCGAAGGCAATACGTAAGCCAAACAGTATAACAATACAATCCACAATCCATTCTTCGTTCTTTGTTAGCCAGTTACCCATCTGGGTTAATCGGATGTTCTTTACTCTTTTACTCGGTACCATACAACTTACACAATCTTACTCATACATTACTTACTTACTTACTTCATACATTACTTACTTACTTCTTACTTACTTACTTATACTCATGTTAAGTCGGTGTGACCTCCGGGCAGGGACTACACCGTCCCACCACCGCGCTTTGGGTGGCTCACTAATCCAAGTTGCTACCCATTTAAGGGGTTTGGACCATGGAAAAGATTAAGGCCAGATTGGATCCAACCTCTTGTGTCTCCTCCTCCTCACGCGTGGCCGAAACTATATTGGACTTCTACTCATTCCAATTTACCAATTTCTTAATGTTAGAAATGTTATCCGGTTAGGAACTAGTTAGAAGTCCACTACCACATCATTCGGTCAATAAAATTCACATCAAAGCACACACACACA
Source organism: Limonium bicolor (assembly GCA_023374045.1). Lineage (NCBI taxonomy): Eukaryota > Viridiplantae > Streptophyta > Magnoliopsida > Caryophyllales > Plumbaginaceae > Limonium > Limonium bicolor. Next base: position 13,620 of record JAIOTZ010000902.1, read on the forward strand.
CTTCATTCTCATTCATTCATTTCATGAATTATACAAACTGAGAGTTAAGATAAACATCCAACAAGGAACAATATCATATAAGCACAAGTAGGTGCAATAAATCTTATTCGTGCGTTTTATCTTATTTAGGTAATCAATTTGCACACAAACACACAAATCAGAGTAACCAAAGTAGCATACAGGGCATGAGAAATTCATACCGTTCACCGTTGACCTTGGACTCACTGACTCCCCTTCGGTGTTTGACTAATCGAATCCTATCACATACATGCGATCGAGCATCTTTTATGTTTCCCGACTCATAGTTACTATCTCTTTACAATTCATGTACTTTCACATTGGTTACTTACTCTTCATTACTTTTCAAACTTGTTTATACCTTTAATGACCATTAAACATCATTAATTAAGTCCTAATTATCTTATACTATCATTACCATTCATTACCTTATCTTAGAAGCCACTTAATAAACTTAATTTTAACATTTTGGGTTGGTCCGGGACTTTGTCCGGGTCTTAAGTCCCGGACCACCCTGTGGTTTAACTCTTGAACTGCTTTTTTCACCAGGTCCGGGTCCTTGTACAGGGGTTAAGTCCCGGACCAGAACTAGTTTTAACTCTCGAACAGATTTATTACATGGTCCGGGTCTTCATACTGCACTCAAGTCCCGAACCAGAAGCTACCTAAACTCTTGAACGGTTTTTTACAAGTGGTCCGGGTCCTTGTACATCAACCAAGTCCCGGACCTGCTGTAGCATGAAACTCTCGGCCATTTGTATGTGTTGGTCCGGGACTTAGTCCTGGACTTAAGTCCCGGACCCTGCTACAATTTCATCAGTTTTTACATTTTCAAAATTTGTTACACTTCTCTCTTTGCCTTATCAATTCCTCATTGTTCCTACACTTAACCCCACATGTTTAAGCACTTAATCAACCTTCTAAACATCTCTAAATCCAACACTAACTTATCACTCCTTTCCACACTAATTCACACATATTATTTTCTAAGTTTCATTTCAGCACTTGTATTCATTCTCCCTTAGTTTGCTATGCTACAGATTTTGATTCTACTTCTACCATTCATGGTTTCCTTTCCTAATGCCATTACTAAAGTTTAGAATGCATTATCTATCACTCTTACTCTACCCACTACTTAGCTCCTTTTCTAATATGTTTTCAAAGTGTTTTTCTACTTATTTTAAGCTCTTAAGTGTTCTAGTGCCTAGGTAAATTTTGACATAGTCTCCCCTAAATTTTAACATTTTCACCACATTAATTTACTCACACATTCCCATTTATCAAACCTGTTCAGTACACACATTATCAATACACATACTAAGCACTAATCACTCATTTAATTCCTGCACACAACATCTATTTTCTCAAGGTTTATGCAAGCTTTTAATCATCTTTCTAAAGCTCTAAACTAGTTTAAATTTTCTTCCACATTATACCATTACTCCACACCATGTACACTACTCATTCCAAGCTTTTAAAATCTGTTACACAAGGCTTACAAGACTAATCAAGGTGAGTGCATTTACCTTAGTTTTCTAGCTTCCTTCCTTTCTTCTTCCTTCTTTCCTTCTTCCTTCTTTTCCTTTCCTCTCTTCTTGATCAACCGGTTATGGGAGTTCAAAATCCTAATGCTACAGCCCATTAATACATAACCATTTTAATTCAAAACCAACCCTTAAATCAACCTAGAGCTTAGGACATGTTTTTAGGGTTTAGAAAAGGTATTACCTTGCAAGTGTGTAGATGGAGTTTAGGACAGCAACAAGAGCAAGATTCCCACTCCAAAAATGAAGCCAAAATCGGCTGGAGAACAAGGAACAAGAAGTTCAAAACTTGGAAATTCTTATTTTACAAATGAGAGCTAGAAATGATGGGTTTTCGAATTTCTTTTTACCTCACAACAACAAGGAGAGGGAGGAGCTTCCAATGGTGGTCTCAAACTTCAAAACCAGTCATACCCTTGGAGATGAAAGTGGAGCTTTTCAATTTTTGAAAAGAGGAAGTTGCTCTCCTTGACAAGGGGATTCCAACGGTACAGTTTTTATAATTTTTGGACAAGATTTGGGTGCTCAAAGATGAGGAGAAAGATGGAGGCTGGTGTGGTGTTCTCAAATCGCCATTAGAGGGGCTTGAGGAAGAAGAAAATCAGAGAGGGAGGAGTGGATACGGTGGGTGTGTGAGAGGATAGGAGAGAGAGAGCCAAAAGTAAGGTGAGTGTACTTGTTTTACTTTTTGCTTTTCTTATTTTGTCTTTTGTAAATTAGAAACAATTAAGAGAGAGAGGGGGAACACAACCGGCCACCACACTGCACACACAGAGATATTAAATTTTTATTTTCAAAAGGGGGACACATTAGTTTAGCCTATTTACACTCACACCCCACAACTTCCCGGTTTTTACAGTTTTTACTAATCGGAACCCGTTTTCCGGAATTTTCTCGTTTAATTGATTTTATTGGTTCCAAACCTTCATTAATGTTTATTAATGACTATTTGGTTGACCAAAATTATTTTGAGTCTATTTAACCCGCTTAAAGTCGCGTTTTCCCGGTTTCCTCGAAAAACGCGCTTTAAGGTTCGTTTGTGTTTTTAATCCGTTTTAAGGATCCATTTTCTTCAGGATTTGTTCCCTCGTGTTTATTTAGGCATAATTAAGCCTTTAAAATCGTCATTAGTCTAATTATTCACTGTTTTTAATTTCAGGGTATTTCAATCTACCCCCCTTAAGGAACTTTGCCCTCAAAGTTGCTCAAGGTTAATGGTTTACTATCACTACTCATTTGGAAAATCAATTGCCACAATGTACCTTACTACCACCTACAAGGTGTTCACTTCCTCTACATTACAAGCACTACACAATTCAAGCACAATACACACCTACCATACCACAATACACAATTACAATACACATCACTCCACAATACACATTGAGTATATACCATACAGCACAAATACATTACACATTTTACATACATACCAAAATACACTTAGCACTACATGTGCCCACACAATATACTACAATACATACACACTATGCAATGCTAACCCGAAGCAATGCAAAAACAAAACGGCTCTACCCCCCTTAATAGGGGTACGCCCCGTACCCGCTAAGTACTAGAAAATCTAGTCTGTAAACAACTGTGGGTACTTCGCCTTCATGGCGTCTTCTAACTCCCATGTCACTTCTTCGACATCGTGGTTGGACCATAAGACCTTCACCATTCGCACTGACTTATGGCGAGTGTCTCTGGTCTTAGTATCAAGGATTCTAACGGGAGTCTCGACATATCTCATCATCGGCTCAATGGATAATTGCTCGGGCTCTAGAACATGAGAAGGATCGGCGATGTATTTCTTGAGTTATGACACATGAAAGACATCATGGACACGCCCCAACTCCTCAGGTAAGGCTAACATGTAGGCTACAGTCCAACTCTCTCAGTAATGGTGTACGACCCTACAAATTTCGGGCTCAGCTTGCCCTTCTGGCCAAATCGGAATACGCCCTTCATAGGTGAAACACGCAAGAACACTTGGTCGCCCACGGCGAACTCAAGGTAGTGTCGTCGCACATCCGCATAGGCTTTCTGTCTATCTTGGGCTGCTTTTATGTTCGCTTGAATTAGCTGAACTTCGGCTTGTACTTGTTCAAGGTACTCTGGTCTTATGATGACCGCTTCACTCGACTCATCCCAACACAATGGGGTACGGCAAGGTCTATTGTATAAAGCTTGGAAAGGCGACATCTTAATCGAAGCGTGATAGCTATTATTATATGAAAACTCGATAAGATGAAGCTTATCAATCCAACTCCCCTGAAAGTCTAAGGCACATGCTCTAAGCATGTCCTCAAGTGTCTAGATGGTCCTTTCTGTCTGACCGTCGGTCTGTGGATGGAAGGCGGTGCTAAGCTTCAACTCAGTACCCAGCGCTTCCCGTGTAGCTCTCTAGTATCTCGAAAGAAACCTGGTGTCGCGGTCAGATACGATAGTCTTTGGGACTCCGTGGTGTCGGATAATCTCCTTGTCGAATAACTTAGCGAGCTTCGCCACCTTCCAGGTGTCCTTCATCGGTATGAATCGGGCAACCTTGGTGAGGCGATCGACTACTACCCAGATCATGTTGAGTCCTCCTCTAGCAGGTGGGAGTCCAACAACAAAATCCATGGAGATATCATGGAATTTCCACTCCAGAATTGGCATAGATTGTACCATTCCACCCGGTCTTCTGTGCTCAAACTTTACTTTCTGGCATGTAAGACATCTCAAAACATACTCAGTCGCATCGGATTTCATTCCAGACCACCAGAAGTACCTCTTCATGTCTTTGTACATCTTGGAGGCTCCCGGATGGACGGATAGTGTAGAATAGTGTGACGCTCACAGGATGCGGTCCTTCAGCTCAACATTGCTTCGGGGAACGCATAACCTGCCATTCATTCGGATCAGACAATTTTCATGCAATTTGAAGTCATACTTCCCTCTCTCGAATGTGCCATCTGTGATTTTCTGTCTGATCTCGGTCATATAAGGGTCGCTCAACTGAGCGTCTCGCACCTCGTCAACCAAGCTAGAAGAAGCGAGTAGCGAATGGAGCGAGTGTGCTCGACGGCTCAGGGCGTCTGCTACAACGTTTGCCTTCCCTTCTTTATACTGTAGGTCGATGTCGTAATCTGATAGAAACTCCATCCACCTTCTTTGTCTCAAATTCAGTTTCTTCTGCGTGAATACATACTGTAAACTTTTATGGTCGGAGTAGATGGTGATGCTTACCCCATAGAGATAGTGTCGCCATATCTTCAAGGCGAGGAAAATGGCTCCTAACTCTAGATTGTGTGTCGGGTAATTCTCCTCATGCTTTTTCAGCTGGTGGGAGGCGTAGGCTACTACCTTGCCATGCTGCATGAGTACGCATCTCATTCCCTTGCCTGATGCATCACAATACACCTCAAATCCCTCTGTGCCCTCTGGAAGAGTAAGAATGGGCGTTGAGGTCAATGAGTCCTTTAGGCTCTGGAAGGATACCTCACACTCGTCTGTCCACACAAACGGTGTATCTTTCTTCATCAATGTAGTCATGGGCTTAGTGACTTTAGAAAAGTCCTTTACAAATCTAAGAAAGCTCTGGATGTCGGTAACAGTCTTAGGTCTAGGCCATGATCCTGCTGCTCGATTTTGGATGGATCAACTGAAATACTCGCGCTCGAGATGACATGAGCGAGGAAAGATACCTGATCTAGCCAATACTCATATTTGGAGAACTTCGCATAAAGCTGGTTCTCGCGCAGTGTCTCAAGTACTTTTCTGAGGTGGTTTTCATGCTCTTCAACTGGCTTCGAATACACAAGAATGTCATCGATGAAGACTACTACTGAAGTGTCTAACTGCTCACTGAATAGCCGGTTCATTAGATTCATGAACTTAGCTGGTGCGTTTGACAAACCGAATGGCATCACTGTGAATTTGTAGTGGCCATATCTCGTACGGAATGCCGTTTTCTCAATGTCTTGCTCTCTGATAGCAATCTGATAATACCCGGATTGGAGGTCAATCTTAGAAAAGACCGAAGCTCCTTTCAGCTGATCGAACAGGTCGTCGATGCGTGGCAACGGATACTTGTTCTTTACGGTGACCGGATTCAATTCGCGGTAGTCGATGCAGAGTTGGAGGCTAGCGTCCTTCTTCTTCACGAAGAGAACCGGTGCTCCCCAGGGTGATATGCTCGGGCGTATAAACCCTTTGTCGAGAAGGTCGTGCAACTGTTCTTTTAGCTCAGTCATTTCTGCTGGTGCCATACGGTATGGTGCCCTAGCAATGGGACCAGTACCCCGTACAAGATCAATCTCAAACTCTACTGCTCTCTGTGGTGGCATACTAGGCAGCTCCTTCGGGAATACATCTGGGAATTCTGATACAACCGGTACATCAGTACTGAATTATGGATCTCTCTCCAGATCTTGTACATAACATAGATACACATCATGCTCCTTTCTGAGCTCCCGGTACATAGTCATAGCGGAGATGACACTAGTGGAAAAAATGTTTTTAGTGACGGTTATTTTGCCTATATACCACGGTTAGAAACCGTGGTTTATACCGGCGTCGCATATAGCTAACAACTATATACCACGGTTTAAAACCGTCGTTTAAGAGTGAGGTTATAAACCACGATTCCTTTGGACCATCGTTTAAGACCCCTTTTCTCCCGTGAGATCATTGACTTTATACCACGGTTAAAAGCCCGAACCGTGGTATAAAGTGAGTATTAATGACGGTTATTGTGTAGAACCATGGTATTTAATTTATAAAATCAACAAATAAACCATGGTTATTCATAAAACCGTGGTTTATAGTCTTTTTTTTTCTAAAATCACTAGCGATTTAACGTCGCCTTCAATCTAATCTCAACAGAGCTCAAACACTGCAGAATGCAGAACATGTATGTTCCTTGTATGCGAATTAGGGTTGCAAAATAAATGAGTGAATGTTGTATTCCTTGTTCGTCGGTGGGTTGCAAAATTACCGTGTTCGTCGGTGGGCTACAAAATTACCGTGTGTTCGCTGGTTAGGGTTGCAAAAATTACAATGAAGATGAAGAAAGGCACAGAGCATGTGTTCCTTGTTCGCAAAAATTACCGTGAAGAAGAGGTGCAGAGCATTTGTTCCTTGTTCGCAAAAATTACCGTGAAGAAGAGGCGCAGAGCATGAAGAAGAGGCGCATGTGTTCCTTGTTTTCCAGTTCGCCGGTGGGTTGCGAAGTTGAAGAAGAGGCGCACAGGTTCCATGTTCGCCGGTGGGTTGCAAAAAAAAAAAGGAGTTGAAGAGAAGAAGAGTTGAGAGCATGTTCGATTTGTTCGACAGTGTTGGTTGTAAAACAGTGAGGAGAAATATATCTAATAAGAGAAGGAGAAAGAGTCGCGTTAATTTTTGCCGAAAATTTGAATTCCCGCTTAGACTATATACCACGGTTCTACCAAGAAACCATCATTTAAAGTTGTTTGACCATGACTAAAAATGACGGTTGTCACAAAACCGTGGTTTAAAATACAACGCGTCAAAGTATATATGACGGTTCCACCTAGAACCGTGGTATATAATACAACGCGTCAAACTATATATGACGGTTCCGTCAGAACCGTGGTATAAAATGCATCACGTCAAGCTATATACGACGGTTCTGCGTGGAACCGTCGTATAAAATCTCCCGCTGACACTTTTTGTGACGGTTATGATAATAACCGTGGTATAAAGTGTTTAAATGACGGTTACGAGATTAACCGTGGTTTAAAGTGCGTCATTTAAAATCTTTTTTCTACTAGTGTGACTGAAGTCGAAGGCTCTCTCGGTCTCTGGCGGTATGAAACAGTAATCCCAAACGGACTCTTGAGCAGCAGTCTATGCTCGACGCAGAGGATTCGCCCCTTGTGCCACTCCAACCAGTCCCGACTATCAAGTCGAATCCCAACCCATTAAATTCGATGAAGGAGATGGGAAACTCTTTGCCTTTGATTCGGATCGTGGCTACTTTGTAGTATTTGGTACATCGTACTCGCTCCTTCGACGGGAGAGTAACCAAGAAGTTCGGTAGCTCATCCGTGTCTAGCCCCAACTTCTTCGCAAATGATGGTGAAACGAAAGTATGAGAGGCGCTGGAGTCGAATAGTATGGAGGCATCAATGCCGTTCACTGGGAAGGTTCCCGTTAGAATGGTGTCGCTCTTATCGGCTTGTGCTTCGGTGAGGATACTTAGGTTACCTTCGGTACCGAGTCCATAACCTATTGATTCATAAGATTGATAAGAATTGGTGGTATAACGCAAGTGGAATTTAATAACCACCACTGCTCTTTATTAATAAACCAACCATGATACATACTGTGTCTCTAATACACGTTACTAATTCATTACATGGCATTACAAGGGTTAATACTTCCTAAAGGTAAGGTTCAGGCGTCCTGGTTTCATGTGTGTGGCATTGATTATTGCCGGTGGTGCCGTATTCAGCTTGATCTTTTTGATCCCGTGATACAGCAACCTAGATTTTCCACCCATGATTAGGGCATCTCCTGATCTCAATACCAGTTTCTCTGCGAGGTCCACACGCTTCTGCTCGCTATACAAAAATACGGCGTCATCACCAATGGACCAAGACACTATGGGCACTCCTTGTTCAAGAGATTCCGTCGTCTCGTCCTTATCTTGGTGTAACCCAAGTCGTCCTTCTTTCTCATAGAAGTTGACGATACAAAGGTCCGCTTCAAGTGCGGGGATTGGATCATATTCACATTGTCGTGCAAGTTCTACAGCTTGTGTAACAAGCGTCTGAAATTCAGTGGGTATTGTTGGTGGCATCGCTCCGTCTTGTGTTCGCATCTCTTGGTATGTCTTGGTATAAGGATTCCAATCCTTTCCCAAGCACATCATCTTCAGCTTCATCTTCGCTCCACCGGGGAATTTGGGTGTATAAAATCCTCTTGGACCTGCTCCTAGTTTTTTGCATCGTCGGATGATTGAAATTTGTGCTTTGGGTGTCAGGTATCATTTTAATAGAATCATACCTGGGCGGATGACCTAACACTGATCGTTGGTGTAGTAGTGATTGGTGGTGTCGTCTTCTTCATGGTTTAGGTTTGAAGGTATTGGGTAGCAGATATTAAATCTCCCTAAGGTGGTAAATTCATCTGACGTGAGTTCTAGTCTCACTAGTTCATTTCATGCTCAATACATACTTCAATTCACTTACTCATGCATTCATTCAAACAAGTACTTCGATACTTAGACATGCTTTTCAAGGATTCAAGGTTATAGTCAATACCTAGGCCGGACTTAGAACCGGTCCCGTCACGGTCAATAATGTGCAAGGCCGGCTGCCTCTGCGGTGCGCCCTTTTGAGGACCTCGAGACCCCTGTCCCTACGAGGCCTGCTGAGCTGGAGCATCGCCAGATGCAACCTCCTTGCCTTCCCTCTGCTTGTAGCTCTGGAAGTTTCCCTTGGATTTCGAGTTTTCCAGGCACACATTAGCACGGTGTCTCAGTTTCTGACAGTTGAAGCATCTGATTTCTCTCCCTTGGCAATCTGTGTCGGGGTGGTCTTGGTTGCACTTCCTACAGACATAACTACGGCCATCGGAGTAGTTTTTGCCATACCTGGAGCCAGAACCTGTGGCTTTGAGTGTTAGCACATTGGTGCGGTGATACTAGTTACGGTATTTACACATGTACGAGTTTTAGATTTAGAAGTTTACCCTTGGGCGGGTGTGATCTCAGTGGCTTTGCAGCCACCGGCGCAAAATAAGCAATCTGAAGAGGCTCGGCTGCTTTACCCTTCTCAGCATGGGCACTGCTCTCACTGGGAGTGTTCTTTTGGGATTGCTGAAAGAACTTCCCCTTTTCTTCTTCCAACTCTTGCCCTGGTTCTGCTCCTCTGAGTTGGTGTTCTTGCTATTGGCTTTGCACTTAAGTGCTTGTTCCTCGTCTCTCAACTGACAAGTGATTTCAACGCGAGATGCCGCGTGATAGCATTCCTGAAGTCCCAGGCATTAGGTGATGCTCTTACTCATTAGGATAATGGTTTAAGTATTGACAATGGCAATAAGGGTTCGAACTAACGTTACCTGAAGGGAGGTGAATCGGGTGTAACCCATACCGTATCGAAGGCGATGGCTCAGACCGCCATAAAAACGATCGACCAAGACCTGGCCGATGTACCCAAGGTCGGGTAGAAGACGTAGAATGGAGGTAAAGGTGCGGTAGTACTCATCCACTGACATCTTTTCTGTCATCCTCAAGGCGTCAAGCTCTAAATGCTTCATGGTTTTGACGTGTTCGGGGTAGTACTTTGATCGGAGAATGGCGGTGAAGGATTCCCAATCAAAGGTGGGGTCTTCGACATACTCATGCTTCACAAGCTTCCACCAGTCCATAGCGGCATCTTTGAGGTAGTATGCATCTATTCTCACTCGAACTCCAGCAGGAGCTTCGAGGGTTTCAGATGATGTCTCCATTTCGGAGATGTAGGCTTCAAGTTTTGCAGGGTCGCTCTCGCCTCTAAAGCAAGGAGGTCGGAGATCTGCGACTGATTTTACCCAGTTTATATCTCTGGGTGGAGGGGGTGGGGTTGGTCCCGCTTGAGTTTGCTGGTTTTGCTGTGTCTGTTGTACAACCGTGATTACTTGCGGTAGCATCTGAGCTACCGTGGCAGCGACGATCTCTGCTATCGTCTGCGTACCTGGCTCACCAGAAGTCTCTCCTCAGGGTCGACCTCGACCTCGTCCTGACATCTGAACATTTAACATTTACATTAGGCACTGTGACCAACGGGTCTTGAATTCAAGCAATGGTATCATCCGTAAGGACGTTAGGGATATCCGTTGTTATCAACGGTCATTCCTAGTTAGGTTTCTATTTCTCCGTGTAAAACGGTTGTAATCCTAACTCGGTAATCCCTATCTCGGTAATTCTGATATTAGAGCGTACTACGCTCTGATACCACTTTTGTAACACCCCTACGCTAATCCTCTACTTACTGCCTAATCAATCATCACGGTTATCTTACTACTCGCAGTGGAAATACAATTACTACGGCGGTGATACACGCCGCTAACCGACCATACGGCTAGCAAGCTTACTCTAATACAGTTACGGTATAATAATCACAGAATACCGGCTTCATAAATACTTCCCAAATACGCGAACATTATTTACTTACAACTACAGATTACTGAGTATCCAAAAGCATAATGAATTACATCCCTTTCTTCAAGTTTACAAAAATCATGAGTTTAACAAACTACTCATCCCTACAAATCATAATTCCCTCAATATCCAAAAGGGTGTCCCCATGTGTACACCGGCTATTCAAAGGCATTCAGCCGTGTACAACCCGGTACACCATTCCTAAAGCTCTACAACTACAATAAGAAATCAATCTTGATCTCATCACAATCTTCACCCTTCACGGAAACTTGTAAAGTTAAAAACAGTGCCCCAAGGGGCTCCAAAAGCATGCGCATAAACTTCGCATACACCGCGTGCTAATGAGGGGACGCCGACTAATTGGTCGAATATACATGGAGTTCGTTTAATATGCATACATGTATTACATACCATAATATATTCATACAAGGCTACTTACAAGATACAATACATACAACCGAAGGCAATACTCAAGCCAAACAGTAATAACAATCTCCACAATCCATACTTCGTTCTTTGTTAGGGCAGTTACCCATCCGGGTTAATCGGATGTTCTTTACTCTTTACTCGGGTACCATTACAACTTACACAATCTTACTCATACATTACTTACTTACTTACTTCACGATACATTACTTACTACTTCTTACTTACTTACTTATCTCATGTTAAGTCGGTGTTGACCTCTGGGCAGGGACTACACCGTCCCACACCGGCTTTGGGTGGCTCACTAATCCAGGTTGCTAACCATTTTAAGGGTTTGGACCATGGAAGATTAAGCCAGGATTTGGATCCAACCTCCTTGTGTCTCCTCCTCCGCCGCGTGGCCGAACTATATCGGACTTCAACTCATTCCAATTTACCAATTTCTTAATGTTAGAAATAGGTAGCGGTTAGGAATTAGTTAGAAGTCCACTACCACATCATTCGGTCAATACATTCACATCAAAGCACACACACACACACTTCATTCTCATTCATTCATTTCATGAATATACAAACTGAGAGTTAAGATAAACATCCAACAGGAACAATATCATATAACACAAGTAGGTGCCAATAAATCCGATTCGTGCATTTTATCTTCTTTAGGTGATCAATTTGCACACAAACACACAAATCAAGTAAACCAAGGTAGCATACAGCATGAGAAATTCATACCGTTCACCGTTGACCTTGGCCTCATCCAGACTCCCCTTCGGTGTTGACTATTCGAACCTATCACATACATGCGATCGAGGCGTCTTTTATGTTTCCCGACTCATAGTTACTATGTCTTTACAATTCATATACTTTCACATTGGTTACTTACTCTTCATTACTTTTCAAACTTGTTGTATACCATTAATGACCATTAAACATCATTAATTAAGTCCTAATATCTTATACTATCATTACCATTCATTACCTTTCTTAGAAGCCACTTAATAAACTTAATTTTAACATTTTGGGTTGGTCCGGGACTTTGTCCGGGTCTTAAGTCCCAGACCACCCTGTGGTCTAACTCTCGAACTGTTTTTTTCACCTGGTCTGGCTCCTTGTACAGGGGTTAAGTCCCGGACCAGAACTAGTTTTAACTCTCAAACAGATTTATTACATGGTCGGGTCTTCATACTGCACTCAAGTCCCGAACCAGAAGCTACCTAAACTCTCGAACGGTTTTTTACAAGTGGTCCGGGTCCTTGTACATCAACCAAGTCCCGGACCTGCTGTAGCATGAAACTCTCGGCCATTTTTATGTGTTGGTGCGGGACTTAGTCCTGGACTTAAGTCCCAGACCCTGCTATAATTTCAACAGTTTTACATTTTCAAAATCTGTTACACTTCTCTCTTTGCCCTATCAATTCCCATCGTTCCTACACTTAACCCCACAGTTTAAGCACTTAATCACCTTAAACATAATCTAAATCCAACACTAACTTATCACTCCTTTCCACACTAATTCACACATTATTTTCTAAGTTTCATTCAGCAATCTTGTATTCATTCTCTCCCTTATTGCTGCTACAGATTTTGATTCTACTTCCTACCATTCATGGCTTCCTTCCTATGCCATTACTAAAGTTTAGAATGCATTATCTCACTCTTACTCTACCCACTACTTAGCTCCTTTCTAATCTGTTTTCAAAGTGTTTTTCTACTTATTTTAAGCTCTTAAGTGTTCTAGTTCCTAGGTAATTTGACATAGTCTCCCTTAAATTTTTAACATTTTCACCATTTAATTTACTCACACATTCCCATTGATCAAACATGTTCAGTACACACATTATACAATACACATACTAACACTAATCACTCATTTAATTCTTGCACAAACATCTATTTTCTCAAGGTTTATGCAAGCTTTTAATCATCTTTCTAAAGCTCTAAACTAGTTTAAATTCTCTTCCACATTATACCATTACTCCACACCATGTACACTACTCATTCCAAGCTTTTAAAATCTATTACACAAGGCTTACAAGACTAATCAAGGTGAGTGCAATTACCTTAGTTTTCTAGCTTCCTTCTTCTTCTCTCTTTCCTTCTTCCTTCTTTTCCTTTCCTCTCTTCTTGATCAACCGGTTATGGGAGTTCAAAATCCTAATGCTACAACCCATTAATACATAACCATTTTAATTCAAAACCAACCCTTAAATCAACCTAGAGCTTAGGACATGTTTTTAGGGTTTAGAAAAGGTATTACCTTGCAAGTGTGTAGATGGAGTTTAGGACAGCAACAAGAGCAAGATTCCCACTCCAAAAATGAAGCCAACATCGGCTGGAGAACAAGGAACAAGAAGTTCAAAACTTGGAAATTCTTATTTTACAAATGAGAGCTAGAAATGATGGGTTTTCGAATTTCTTTTTACCTCACAATAACAAGGAGAGGGAGGAGCTTCCAATGATGGTCTCAAACTTCAAAACCAGTCATACCCATGGAGATGAAAGTGGAGCTTTTCGATTTTTGAAAAGAGAAAGTTGCTCTCCTTGTCAAGGGGATTCCAACGGTACAGTTTTTATAATTTTTGGACAAGATTTGGGTGCTCAAAGATGAGGAGAAAGATGGAGGCTGGTGTGGTGTTCTCAAATCGCCATTAGAGGGGCTTGAGGAAGAAGAAAATCAGAGAGGGATGAGTGGATACAGTGGGTGTGTGAGAGGATAGGAGAGAGAGAGAGCCAAAAGTAAGGTGAGTGTACTTGTTTTACTTTTTGCTTTTCTTATTTTGTATTTTGTAAATTAGAAACAATTAAGAGAGTGAGAGGGGGAACACAACCGGCCACCACACTGCACACACACATATATTAAATTTTTATTTTCAAAAGGGGGACACATTAGTTTAGCCTATTTACACTCACACCCCACAACTTCCCGGTTTTTACAGTTTTTACTAACCGGAACCCGTTTTCCGGAATTTTCTCGTTTAATTGATTTTATTGGTTCCAAACCTTCATTAATGTTTATTAATGACTATTTGGTTGACCAAAATTATTACGAGTCTATTTAACCCGCTTAAAGTCGCGTTTTCCCGGTTTCCTCGAAAAACGCGCTTTAAGGTTCGTTTGTGTTTTTAATCCGTTTAAGGATCCGTTTTCTTCGGGATTTGTTCCCTCATGTTTATTCAGGCATAATTAAGCCTTTAAAATCGTCATTAGTCTAATTAATCACTATTTTTAATTTCAAGGTATTTCAAATATTGATAAATCTAATTACAATATTAAAATTTTAAATTTACTAATATGTTGATAAAAGTTGTATAAAATGAAAAAAACATATTTATAATTATAAAACTAAAAATAAAAAAAGTATAAAAAATTATTATATTATATAGAAGCTACAAAAATAACAAAAGACAAAAATAGTAAAAAATCATAATTCACTTTTTATAATATTATTTTATCTATTTTAATTCACAAAGGTCCACAAAAATTAATAATATATATTAAAAACTACTCCCTCCTGTTCATTATATGTGTGGTTTTACAACATTGCACACCAATTAAGGTGAAAAGTTTCTTCCAAAAGTACCCATCATCAGGATATTAACAGAGCTCATTTCTCTGCCATCATTATTACAAGACGTAGGAAATTGTTTTCTGTTTCCTTTCAGCCAATCCGTGTGCCGATGCTTGCATAGGAAATGCAAAAAGTAATTACATCGAGTGGTGCAGTATAAGAAACGTATAATTAAGTAGGGTACATGATGGAAAAGGCTGAGATAAAATATTAAAATGACACATAATTAGCACAAAGTAAAGAATCCTAAAACGACTAATAAATAGAATATGAGGGAGTATAAAAGTAGTATAACTTTAAGTTTATTAATATATTGGTTGGATGCACAAATAAAAAATACATATATAACCGTAAAAACTTTAAAATATATAAATTAATATGAAAAATAGTAAATTATCATTCTTTTTACTATCTTTTTCTATTTTTAATCAAATTTTAACTCCAATGTATTATATAGTACTTTTTATAACTTTTTTTAATTTAAATTTTTATTCTCTTAATATATAGGGAAAATTACATGCCCCACCATGATGTTTGGTGAAATGAAATATACACTGCACCCACGATGTTTCAAAAATTACTTTCCCCACCATGTAGTTTCCCTCGTTTTACATCCGACAACTTTTCTAATTTTGTTCAACTAAAAAGATGCTTAAATGTTGCTCGAAATTGATGAAACTTTACATGAATGATGCTAAAGTGCTATATTTTGATCTAATGTCAAATTCAAAGTTTTTTAAGCTCACATTTGACCCGTGGGACCCAATGAAACATTTGAGCACATTTTCATTGGGTCCCACAAGTCACATTTGAGCTTAAAAAATTTAGATTTGTCAGTAAACAAAAATATAACACTTAAGCGTCGTCTATGTAAAATTTCATCAATTTTGGACAACGTTTAAGCATCTTTAAATTGAACAAAATTAGAAAAGTTGCTGGATGTAAAACACGGGACACCACATGGGTGAGAAAAGTAATTTTTGAAACCTCGTAGGTGGAGTGTGTAATTCGTCAAACATCATGGGTGAGGCATGTAATTTCCTCATATATATTTAAAGAGGGAAATTAAATTTTATAATACTTTTATATTTTAAATTTTAGTTATAATTTTAAATAGCTAAAAATATATATTAAATTTGAATTATTTATTCTGTGTTTTGTAAAATTTACTTTTTTTATTATTAACAAACTATACTTCCGAGTCTCTGGAAGACCCTATGTGGCATTTATGTCACACGTTGACACTTATGTCACAAATATGCTACAAAAATGTCAAGATGGATATGCCGTAAACGAAGGGTAAAAGTAAATACGTCAAATGTTGGCATTTATGCCAGGAGCATTTGTGCCACAAAAATACATCTACCGAACACAGTTAAATGAGTTGGTTTGGGTTCAATGATTTTATATGGTTTATGTATGGATTGAACAGTTGTAACCCGATTATTAATAGATCATGTATGAGTCTATACAATTTTAATTGGGTTGGTTATGAGTGAGCATTATCCGGACCCAAAAATCACATCGATTAGGATTTCAGAAAAAAAAAAGGAAATGAAGATAATAAAGTGTGGAAGTTGGAACGGGAAAGTTTGTTAGCTATTAAGGTGCCGGTCAAAACCATCCACATTGTGCAATTCAATTGCAAATTGCTTTCTCCATTTGTCTGATTTCTCAGAAGGTGAAGTCTCAGAGAGTGTGGCAGGTTATTACGGCGATAGTGACCGAGAGTTGTACCTGTGTAGTGAAGCAAGACAAGACCCTTCTAAAATTTCCGCGTACTTCATGCTCCAACTTAAAAACTAGAAAGCGCCGGAGTTCGAGGACACTACTCTAGTCAGCGGTCTTCCTTTGCCCCTGCTCAATTAGATTGCTGTAGGTGTGGTTGGCTCAAGGAGAGTGATCCGAATTTGCCGCAAAATTTCTAAATATAGTTGGGTGCACTATTTTTCTCACTTGTGAAGCTGTGGGTTGCTCTAACTAAGAACTCACCTGCTTCGTGATCTTCATTTCACTTGCGAAATAGTGAAAACGGGATTGATTCACTGAGTAATCTCCAGCTCTCTGGAGTTTCTCACAATTTCATCTATGGTCATCCCATTTCGGATATATCTGGAAATATTATCAAATGAGTTTTCTGTAATTTTTGTGGGCTGTTCTGACTGAGAGAACTTAAGCGAAGCGAAGGGAATCGAGTACTGGGAATCTCGGCTATCGTGGGGATTCGCTATGTCCGAGCGTGAAAGGAGCGACGATAGCGAAGTGAGGTCAGAGGAGGAACCGAGAGAAAAGCCGTGGCTGAAGATACACTGTTTGTTGCGGTGGGCAAGGAGTTCAAGAAGGGCAAGTCCACCATCGTTTGGGCTCTGCAAAACTCTGGGGGCAGGAAACTTTGTATACTTCATGTTCACTTGCCGGCTCAAACCATTCCCGTCTGTAAGTGCTTCGATCCCATTCATTAATATTTGTAGCCTTCTCATACTAAAGCTATCTGATATTTGGATGAATCTCTTTGCAATTTGTCTTCTTCTGCCTTGGACTGAAGCTTTTTTAAATCTGATAACTCTGATTGATCGCTCGCATAAAATTTGTGGGATATGGCATTTGAAATTGGGATTTAGCTGGGTTGTTCTCTTTGTATGATGTTCTGGGTGGAGTGGTAGTTTCTCCGACTCTGCAGGGGTGTGTTTATGTCAAAATTGTAGTTTCTCATCAACAACAAGGTTCTGTTGATGGCAACGATAATCGGAAATGTGAAGATTACAGCTGCGGGGTTAACCCAGTTGACACAGAAGCAAAAGAGAGGGAAGAAAACCGGTAAAGGACAAAAATAACTGATTACTAGTCTTACACATCATTAGCTATAGACTGGGTGGATGAAGAGCTTGGCTATGTGCTCGAGACATGTATATACTACATAGATATGATATATTCATCTCTTATGTGGAGTTGAGTAGCTTTGTACGAATTTCATAGTGATGGTGAAATAGCAAAAAAAATTTAATGAGGATCTAGAAGAGAATTTAGGTCATATAAAAATACTTCTTCTGCTTAGACTCTTCTTTTCTTTCTTTCTGGGTGGCACTCAAACATATTGAAACATATATGTGGAAGCTTTGAACTTACCTGAGTGTGAAGTGGAAGCGAGACTGAGTCACTGAACTGCCTTTTTTATATCTCTTTTCAATTTCCTTCTTCAGTGGGTGGAAAATTTCCAATAAGCCAAGTAAGAGAAGAGGAAGTCAAGATTTACCATGAAAAGGAGAGGATTAAAATCTTCAAAGTCTTGGACGAGTATGCTCATCTCTGTAACCGTGCTGGTGTATGCTTTCTTCTCTCTAACAAACTCTATCTTATTACTTTGGTGACTTTCATTTGATTGCATCTTGAAGAATGATAATTTATGATTACAAAACTAGGAAATCTTATGCCTGTGTAATGTGATTTGTCTTCTTTATCTTGTAGGTGTTGGCACAGAGGTTGTACACTGAAGCAGACTCAATAGAGAAGGCGATTGTCACTCTGATATCTCAAAAGAATATTGTGAGGCTTGTGATGGGAGCAGCTGATGATGGAAGATACTCGAGGTTTGTATTGGTACTCCCAATGCATATTACTTGAAGCATGTCATTTAAATTTTGGCTGGATCTAAGCGAATGTTCCCAATTACCAGTCTTTCACTTTGTGTAACATGGTGTGTTGGGGATGCTTCTAAGTTTGCTTTGATGCATTGACAAAGGAAATCTGATTGAGGAGACAAAATAATTCTGAGAATTGGCTTGTTGGCTCACTTGTTTATGCTGGAACTATTCTGTTTCAGAAGGATGGTGGGGCTCAAATCCAAGAAGGCCATTCATGTATGTAATAAGGCACCTGATATCTGTCACATCCAATTTGTCTGCAAAGGTCGCCTTATCTATACAAGGTATTTTGCCATAATCACTGCATTTGTCTTATGGTTGTATTCAGTTGACTGCACTGTAATTTATATAAGCATGTCCATGTTTTGAAACCATTTGGGTGATCTCTAAAACTGCTTTTTTACGTTTACAAAGTCTTCTTTTTCCCTTGTTCCTTGTCCCTTGGATTGAGCATACTGTTCTTGGTACTTATTTGATTGACAGGCAAAGTAGAAACCCACCCAAGCAAGTAAATAATAGGGAATCAAAATTGAGTTCAGTTTCGAACTTAAATAATCAGAAATCCTCACCTGCTGGAGCTGTTAGTCTGGGAAGTCCAGTTTATTCTGATGAATGGTCAACTTCAGGAACTAGCTTAGGTTGTGAAGAAAGTTATGATGACTGTGATAGAACGGCAATGAGTGTGCCTGAATCAGTGGTCATTCATCATCTCCTTCAAGTACTGTGGACAGAGAAATGGCGTTACAGTTACAGATGGGTTCTCCTCACTCTTTGAGCAATCTTGATCCTACCATTTCATGCGTTGTATTGGTAAGCACAGAACTAAATTGCTGCCTTGTGGGCGAGTAGATAGTGATTGTTTTTTCAGGGAATTGGGAAGTGAAGAGAAGGTTTTAAGCTTATATTAAGTTGCTCATTATTGTATTCTATTTAAAATAAATTAACAGGCGGAGAAAACAAATGTTCACAACTCTATGATCAGCTTGTCCAAGCCACAGAAGAAGCTGAAAATTTGAGGCGACAGTCTTTTTCTGAGTATTTCAATGCCACTCGAGCAGATAACAATATAACAGAGGCAATCCGCAAGGTAAGAAAGTGAAGCTGATGTTTATTTAACAGCATGGTTTCTTCAATAATTCATTGCAAGAATTGATTTCGTGTTACCCTCAGGCAAAAGCATTAGAGGTTTGTTACTTCGACGAACTCATGAAAAGGAAGAAGACAGAAGCTGAACTGGTCAAGAAAAGTAAAGAACTCGAAATGGCAAAGGCTCAACAGGATAGGCTTATGGAAGAACTTTCTGTTGCTTTGTATCTAAAGTCCTCCCTTGAGAACAAGATTGAGAAGTCTAGAGAGGAGCTAGTACATGATGTGACCTTGACCAATGATCCATTACAAAAGGACAAGAATGAAAAGATGACAAGGGTGAAGAGCAACCTAACTCCTCCTGTATAACTGAGTTCTCTTCCTTGAGATTGCAAATGCAACTGATAACTTTAACCCCTCGATGAAGATTGGGGAAGGAGGTTATGGGAGATATACAGAGGTCTCCTTAAACAGACTGAGGTAGCCATCAAGATCCTGAATCAGAGAGTAGCAGGCAGGGTTTCCAAGAATTTCAACAAGAGGTAATTAAGATCTTACATGACCGCATGTTCCATTTGCATACACAGCTAGAATCAATTCTCAGTTTTCAGAGTTTTAGCTTGTCAGACATACATGGTTAAGATTCTGCAAGTTTCTCTAACTGTGATATTTTATCTTTCACTTTCAGGTCAATGTTTTGAGCAAGCTGAGGCATCCAAACATCGTGACACTAGTAGGAATATACAGAAAGGCCTCAGCCATCGTGTACGAGTATGTTCCCAATGGAAACCTCGAAGACAGGCTAAGCTGTAGAGGAGACACTCCACCTTTATCATGGAAGAAGCGACTCCGAATTGTAATAGATATCTGCTTAGCCCTTGTGTTCCTCCACAGGAACCAACCTCACAACATCATCCACGGAGATCTGAAACCATCAAACATCCTGCTCGATGACGCTCGGTCAACTTGCAAGCTAAGTGACTTCGGAATGAGCCACACTATCTCCCATGAGGACTTAACGACCGAGACTGCCACCATGAGGTTCTGCTTAACTCAACCAAAGGGGACCTTCTGTTACATGGACCCCGAGTTCCTATCGTCTGGGGAACTGACTCTGAAGTCAGATATCTATTCATACGGGATTATAGTAATGCAGTTGCTGACAGGGAAGCAGGCTCTGGCGATACGGAAGGAAGTGGAGGATGCTTTGCATAATGACAAGCTGGAGAAGATCTTGGACCCATTATTAGGTGGGGATTGGTTGTATAATGAAGCAAAGTTGTTGGCTTGTGTGGCCTTGAGATGTAGCGAAATGAGCAGGAAGAATCGACCGGACCATATCGATGAAGTCTGGAAGGTAATTGAGCCGATCAAGAACTCGCTTATTGAGAGAGTGTAGTACCCTATGAAGAAGGGAGAGAGTGACCATGGAAAAGACCCCTGATCTACGCAACTGCAGCAAGCCTGCTTTTACTTCCGGAATGGAATTCTCTAAGACAATAAATGATGTAAGGGATCTTAGGTTCCTTCCATCTAGATGTACTTGTCAGAGGGAGTCCTTGCTTTCTTCTTACCAGAGAATTCTAGGGATTGACCATACTAGGAGGCAGAGTAGCAGTTGGGTTATATGGCCTTTGAGGTTTAGTTGTATGACCAGGAAAGATTGTCTAGATGTTGATTTGGTGGATAATTGTGTCAAAGAAGGTTTGACAGGTGGGTAGTGGTGGCTGCAGATCAATATTTGAATAAAATAATTATAGCAAAGCTTACAAGAGCGTGGATGAAGACTAGCTGCAGGCAGGCACCCTGACGGTCCTGGGTGTTGGAACTTCAGTTTTTCCATTCAATCAAATGGATTATATGTTACCGAGGACCTAGGTGATGGGAAATGTTTCTTCTGTTCTTTCTTTTATTCCAAATTGTGAAGGCATGTGCGTCAATAGCTGGATAATTGTACATATATTCTTTGTATAGAATTGTTTTCATTTTTTATAATATGAGAAGTCTTTACCCCTAGGCGAAATGCTCATAAAAGTCTCTTTGAAATTTGTTAGAATCAGTGGTTTAATACCTATTCCCCACTTGTCCTTGAGGTTTTCGGGGGTTTTGTTGCTTGGCAATACCATGACAACTGGAGCTCAGAACACCAGATGGTAACATATGACATTTGCAGGTGGAGGTAATCCTCCAAAGAAAACTCCCTGAAGCAATTTTCCTTTTGTCTTTCTTTCAGGGGGGGATAAACCAAATATTAATGTTGTAGTCTCTTTCTATTTAGCTCTTGCTACAAAGTTATAAGATGGTGGAGGGTCTAGTCATAATTCTTTTCTTTAACATGGAATTGCTATTTTCTCTTTGTAAGTTGTGCTGAACTGGTTGGTGACTATAGTTTGGTACTGGTGTACCCTTGCGAGTTCCACTTCCACTACCTGTAGAGCCAAATTCAGCTTAGATTTGTTTTGTCTTTTCCAGCTAACTTCAATTGCTACCCTCTTTTATCAACTCCTTGATGAATGAACTTTCAAGTGCTCTGATCTACTTATCGAAAGACAAACCAAATCACACTCACTTATTGCCAACAC
Source organism: Limonium bicolor (assembly GCA_023374045.1). Taxonomy (NCBI): domain Eukaryota; kingdom Viridiplantae; phylum Streptophyta; class Magnoliopsida; order Caryophyllales; family Plumbaginaceae; genus Limonium; species Limonium bicolor. The sequence continues at coordinate 35,636 of JAIOTZ010000902.1, forward strand.
AAAAGGAATTGTCATGCTTATCAAAAAGTAGGATAATAATCTACGAGCCAACAATGTCAGTCTTTGTAAGTTGGCACATGTTGGACGAACTTGGTTGCCCATTCTAAATATTCAGATTGACAGTTCCACCTCCCTGATTAAGAACTTGGTAGAGCAGAAAGAAATGAAATTGTTATTTTAAGAGCACATCTTATAAAGATGAAACTGCCATTTCAGATGAAGTACATGGTGCAGAAAGGAAGGAGCGTATGATTTCATTTAGTTTTCTACACTTGGATTAAATAGTAGAAAGAAAGAACAAAACCAAGTAGGGTAATCTGAACCAAGTACCACGATCCACAAGATATTTAGAACATGGCAAGCTTTTCATAAGCAAATGAGCTGACATTTCATTCACCAAGTTCAATTAAGCACATTACACATCTTTTGTGTAATTTATGGCATAAGGACTCTATCAATAGTCAACAAAAAAACTGCGAAAAAACTCCACAGAAGAAAAAAAGAGAGCAGATCATTGATAAGGTACGACAAAGAATCAAAAGATACCACAAGGTCCCCAACAAACGAGAAGAAAACCAACAACAATAGCCAAAACCCGACAATCACACACAATACAACAAAATATCAGGATCATTATAAATGATATTTCGGTAACACTTAATGATCGTCGCAACAGTTATGTGAAGTCATTACTAATGACCTTAATTTAATCCTCAATCTTTGTTTACAATAGAAAGAATACTTTAATCCTTGATCGAGACTAGTTAATGACTACACTCTTTTTTGCAGCGAACGGAAAGCAGAGGAGATAAAAGAACGAGACAAACGAAGGGCACCAAGTCGGCGTTGAAGGATGTGAATTCTTCAGCCACCAAAGTTTTGTATAGTCCATAAAAGCATTGACTCGTTCTGCGTTGGCTCCCTCCCAGTGCAACATTAACGGTCTCATTTGTTGATGTCTGAGCAAATTCCCTTTCCTAATAAAAAGATTATGCGAGTTTAAGGCGAGAATCGGTTCAACTCAATGATTGACCAAAACCTCAATGTACAAGCCTATTTATACACAAACCTCGCCTAAACTCTAGACTAAGAATAACATAAAGATTCGCTGTGGAAGAAGAAGGACTAAACGCAGCGCGGAGCGTTACTTCAAACCAATAAGTAGCGATTCATAAATGACTTTTCCCCTTGCCATTATAGCTTTACCATCAACTTCGTTCACCGGCTTTCTGGTGTTAAAAAAATATTAAAAATATCACTATTAACTATAAAAAAAAAGTTATAACATTTACACTAAACAAAAGATTCAGACCCATTCTTTTATAAAACAGATCTGGGAGTTGTTGTTGTTGGTTGAAATTAGAAAAAAATAGAAGAAAACAGTAAATAAGAGAAAATATAAAAAAGTTGTTGTGATAATTGATATATATAAAGAGTAAAAATAAACTGATTAAATAAACTCGTTTTAAGAGTGTCAAAAAAAACGAAATCTACATTTATTGAACACCATATTCAAAATATGGGCATGACACCTTTGTTGCGGAAGCGACTGGGTAAGAGTTTCCCAGGTCGTGGTAGGGTCACAATGGTCCCGCTTAAGAACCACTTCCTTAGACAGAATTTTCTGACTGTAATTTCTTAGCACAATAAAGCATTACAAAATTACCACAATAGCTGCTAGATAACGCTATAAAGAAAACACCGGAACTATAACTGTTTTTGCTATTACTTCAGAAATAGAGAGAGAAGACAATACAACTTAACTATATAATAAGTTGTTTGTTGAAGGGAGGAATAGAAAGGAGAAGGAACACTTCCTTTATAACAAAAGGAGTGCTCCTTGATTTTCCAAACCCACGATGTGGGATGGACTATTCCACAATTCTCCACCTTAGTTTATCCCACTCAAAAACGAAACTCACTCCAAAAAATAAAAATAAAAAAGGAAGTGATCTCAAATGCGCCTTCAGGCGCCATCTTCAACGTGCAGGATGTTGGTCAAGTCCAAGCAATGTTTGAACTTAACTGTGGTCACCACCTTGGTCATCATGTCTGCGGGATTCTCAGTCGTCCGGATCTTCTGAACAAGAATATCCCCTTCTTCGAGTATCTCCCGCACAAAGTGATAGCGAACGTCGATATGCTTCGTCCTTGCATGATAGACTTGATTCTTTGCTAAATGAATAGCACTTTGACTGTCACAGTGCACCGTGATGTGCCTCTGACCAACTCCCAAGTCTTTAAGCAACCCATGAAGCCAAATACCTTCCTTCACAGCCTCTGTCAGGAGCCATGTACTCCGCCTCAGTTGTAGACAAACCAACTGTAGACTTCAAGGTAGATTTCCAACTTACTGTGCCTTGGCTAAAGTAAACAAGTAACCAGTAGTTGATCGTCGCTTATCCATATCACCAGTGTGGAGGGTGATTTTTCGGTATGAGGGGGGGTCTATCTAAATATGGTCTAACTAAGGAGTCTGGATCCTAGAAATTGCCATTCTGTGGAGGGTGAAAACCCGTTATTCTTGGCATCCCTCAAATACCTAATAAATCGTCCGTCTTTCCCAGAAAGCATAAGGGAGAGTGCAAGTGTGCACTACACCTGCTCTCAATGGGCTCCACGCGGACTTATGCCCTAAGGGCGGAATTGACTAGAGTCGCCACCTAGTTTGACCTAAGGAACTAGGAAGGGAGGAGAAGGGTTCTAAGAACCGTTAATTGACTCTGATGATTTATTGCCTATGGATAGGACTTATCTGGTCATCTCAGAGATTCTGTGTGGGTTCGCACTGGGTTACACCCCTTAGAAGTGGCAACGACCACGACTTCGGATTGGTGCCCGAGGAAACCTCGGTCTCCAATTGTCGGGATTGCCCTCTTTCAAAACCTTTTAGAGAGATTCATTTAAAAGCCAAAGGATAGGATTGAGTGTGGTTTGAGGATTGGATGATTTAGAAGATTTGAAGAAAAGGCTGGTTTTGGAGTTAGTTTGGTTGAAGGGTTGAGAGTTTCGAGAGGTATGAAGAACACCTTAGAGGGGGAAAGGGGTTTTTTGTTTGGAATGGGGTCGCACCCTAGGTGGGCTGCCTACGTACTCAACTCCCTGTTGAGATCAGACCTTACGTAGTTCAGGATTTTTGGGTTTTGGAAGTTTTAGAGTTTTAAAGGTTTTGATGGGTTTGAGATGTTAGTCTATGAGACGCTCGGGTCTGTGAGACGTTTGAGATATTCAGGTAGTGGGAGTAATGAGATATCAAAGTCTATGAGACGCTCGGGTCTATGAGACGTTTGAATATTAAAATGGCGGAAGATGTTGAAGTGTTTGAGTCTGTGAGGCGCTCGGGCCTGTGAGACGTTTGAAATCTTAAGATGGCGGGGAAATTGAGATGTTCGAGTCTGTGGGGCGCTCGGGCCTGTGAGACTTTAGAAGTTTGGAAGAAAGGGATTCGGGTGATGGTTTGAATTTGGAATGATTTGGGGTTTGAAGATGATTTGGGTATGTGTGAGGCAATTGGTGTTTGGGAGAGATCCCGGGTTTTTTAGGTTTGAGGTTCAAAAAGGTTGAGGTTTTGGGATGCTTCAATTTTAGAGTGAGATGATGATGGACTGAATTGTTTGAAGGAATGATTGTCAAAATTGTCTTTCTTAAAGTTTTTTAAAACCAAAAAATCATTTTTGTTGTAAAAGGGCGGATAATCCCGAGGGATTACCCTATGTACCCCTCGAACACGACACCTAATTAATGGTAAGTGCCGAGGCTCGAAAGATGGGGCAATGAATTTATGTCGAAAATAGGATTTAGAGAGAAACACCATGAATGAGATGTTCTCGGTCAAACCCTAATAACGTCTCTAACTCCCGGGTTTTTAAAACGTTAAAAACCAAAAACATTAAAATCGAGCGGAAGGGAGTTAGACGATTCTAAAATCCCGGCTGCAACTAGGAAGGCCGTTACTTCCCAAGCACCCCGCCTTGTAAAAATCTAGGCTGCAATTAGGGGAGGTTTGTCACCCTAATACCCCGCCTAAAGAGATCCAGACTGCGACAAGGGAGATTACGACCCCAGTGCCCCGCCTCGGATTTTATTTTGGAAGGGAGATAAGCGATGTCTAACTAGGAAGAAAACATATTGAAAATGTTAGACATTTCCCATTCCCTGAAAACGGTTTTATTTTGGAGTTTGAAAATCTTTGAAGTTATTCGGAATTCTCTGTGAAGGAACACTGATTTTGAGAAATGTTTTTAGGAGAAAACTTTCTGTATATGTGAGAAGAACTTTCTGCATTTTGAGAAGAGTTTTCTGTGATGTGAGAAGAGTTTTTCCTTTAAAATTCCACAAAATAGTTTCTTTGAAAACTTGATGAAATTTGAATAAATGATGGTTCAAAGTTGAGAAAGAATATTTTTTGGGATTTTTGAATTAAAGCTGAACACTGAGGAATGTTTTTGGATTTTTGGAGTTTGAATGGGATTTACAAATTGAGTTTGAATGTGAACTGAATGGGATTAGACTGAATTGAATTGGACCGAATTGAAATGAATTGGGCTTGAATTGGGTGAATTGGGTTGAATTGACTTCGGGTTGGTCAAAGTTGAACTGGTCAAACTTGGGTCAAACTTAATGCTCGGTCAAGGTCAAAGTTAGGTCAGTCAAAGTTGGATTGGGTCAAAGTCAAAGTTTTGAGTCAAACTTGGGTTTGGTCAATGTTGGGAGTTGGTCAAGGTTCAGAGTTGGTCAAATCAGTTTGACTTTTGTGGGCTTGACTAGGTATTAAGCTTGACTGGGTATTGGGCCAATTTGGGCTTGGGTTAGTTTGGGCTTTGGGTCAGTTTGGGCTTTGGGTCAGTTGGGCTTTGGGCAGTTTGGGCTTGGGCCGGAGTGGGCTTGGCCGGAGTGGCTTTGGGATGGATATCGGTAATGGGCCGAGTATGGGTAAAGGGCCAATTTGGATATGGACCAGGTATGGACAATGGGCCAATTGTGGGCTTGATGGGATATGGCCTCATTTGTTATTTGGGCTTGTTGAAGAGAAATTTTGAATGAGAATGTTGGTCTAAAACCAAAAGGAGAATATTAATCTATATACAGATATATACATATTTTTAGGTGTGTGTTTTAGGGTTTAGGGGTGTCACCGCCACGAGATTGGTCAATGACCCATCAGTCCAGGGGGACCCCCTCTATCCAAATGGCTAGGACCTAAAGGACTAGTAACTAAGGCTTAGTAATAAATAGAAAATAATAGGCAATGACAGAGAAAGATTGCCACGAAGATAAATTAAGAAAGCAGGTACACGAACAGTATAGGAATAATCCAAAGAGCAGTCCCAAATGATGCATGACAGGTAAAACTGATAAAGAGTGCAACTCGAATCTCAAAAAAAACAAACCCACTTTATTGCTATCTACAACTAGGTGGAGACTTTCTTTAGACAAACAGGTTTTGGGAGCCTAATGATGTTAACCCAAGCATTAATCAATCCTGACCTAAGTTACGAAAACAACTCAAATCACTTCTGTTGTAATGCTTTCTCTTTTTCTTTTTTTACTTCAATCCGAAAAGTTTAAGTCCTAACACCTCGTAAGCACATTTTTATCACTTTCTCTTTCTGATCACTAACCCTAAGTGAAGGAAAGACCAATATGTATGTATGTAGTAAGAAGAAGAGAAAGAAAAACAAAATGCTAAACTAAGCGCTCCTTTCAGATGGGCATGTCGGCTATACACGGTATACAAGCAACTAACCGAGTCATATATTAATCCATGGAGACATCTATTCCCACATATAAGAATGCACACGCAGGTGTTTATGCTAGCCTTAAACCGACAAATCAACAGGTATGAATCAGATACAAGAAATGCATAACACGCATGTCTAACAGTACAGTCACCGAAATGAACAATACTTCAACTGAAGCAACACACCATATGATTGTGGAAGCCAAAAACTACTTCAAATTAGAGATGAGTACCAGAGATTGGTTAACCGGGACTTCCTGCAAAACAAACGAAAAAATTCGAAGCAAGACAGAGAACCACGAACGAGATTAGCTTTGGGTCAGTGAGTATAACCAGAATGTACTGAGTGAAATAAAGGGATTCACACAGAGGGGAATGTTAACCCGTCACCATGCTCAAGGAGAGCTTCTTTCAGGCAGAGGACACACCAAACATAAGTCACAGAAAATTGCTCATCCTGAAACCAGTACGCACAGAAACTCGGGTACCCATCGTGAGTGAAAGTGAGACACAGAGAGAAAGGATTATGGCTTTCCGCCATGGAATCAGAACAGCCAAATGAAATAGATTAGGAAATCAAAATAACCACAACAAGAAGAGCAAAACATCCGTAACCACGGTCGATACAGGCTGGAAATCAGGTAAGCTTCAGATGAGCATCCATAACTTATTTTAGGTCAAGCCCAGCAGCGTGAACACTTTAGAAGCGAAGAAATATCCAACGACTAAAAGTCTCAATGTCAAAATTCACAAAACAATGTACATGCCTCGGCATTTTCTTCCAAGTCGCACCAGCAGAATGAAACCAAAACCAAACTTAAACCAACAGAGAACTATACCAAGGAAAAGGAGAGATGATTTGAGAAGCAAATTCCTCAACACTGATTAATCAGACTATGCAGAAGGAAATAAAATCCCCTTGTTCAAAATGAAACGAACGCGGAAAAGGGAACGGGAATGTAAGAGACTGAACAAAGCAATAAACAGAGACGGGAATGAGAAAAAAAAAACGATACCAACGCTTAACCAACTAGAGATGGAGAATCGAAGTCACCCAACAAAGGATAATAGAGAGGGATTCTTCGGTGAGCGAATGAAGATTTCTGGTCGACTGAAAAAAATTTCTGGCAAGATGTGGTGTTTCTTGTTCAACAGTGGTGTGTAGAGTGTGAGAGGTGAAGGATCGGCGTTCCTTGTTTCTCCGTGAATGAAGAGAGAAATGAACAGAGGTGCACATTTGTACTTTGTTCGCT
>JAIOTZ010000903.1:0-42616 GCA_023374045.1 Limonium bicolor
CATGAGTGTAGTATCAGCGATAGACGCTGAGTATGCCGGGCCTGGACCCTAATGGTCACTTGTCATTTTAACCATCTTGTTATGATTGGTTACATGCTTTACCATTTTACAGATATATTCAATACTGTAATAAACATGCATAATAATCCAACCATCCATCCAAATATCCATAACATTCAACCATCCGTCCAAATATCCAAACATTCATTTAATATTCCATACAACATTTATATATCGAACGTATCGAGTAATAACAATGTAATGTACAATGTACATTCGCCGTAGCGTACAGTTTTCTTATTTAATTCACCTTAGCCTTGTAGGCTCCATCCAACCATCAACACACAATGAATAACCACAAGTATAACCATGAACACAACAGCGAAATAACGAGATTAATAAACAAGTATCAAGTCTCGTCCATATTGTTCGCCACTGTATAAGTCTCAATTGTTTTAGTTGTTCAGTTATACCTAGTGACAATGTCTCGTTAAAACGACATGTCTCTAGTTACCCATATATTATGGCGGGTCACCCACGGTGTAGCCACTCCAACGTGTCCCGACCAACGAGCCATTCTAGCTCACGGGAAATTTTCTTGATACTTACGGACCCGTACGCGGACATCCTGGTATCGTTCTGTGATCACAGCGCGCACCAAGAGCCACATCCTCTTGGCTTTACTTCCATTCCATTAATTAATTAATATACCATCGCATCGCATTACCAAATTTTCTAACACAGCAGACTAAGGTCATTAGTCCAATCCGGAGTCTGTAAACTCGGGATCCAGTGCTAGATACGAGAGCGGCGTATAGAAAAGGCCAATGCTCCGTACAAAAGTCTCGGATAATATGTATATGTTATTATCATAGTGCTACAACGTTTTACTTACGTTCCTTATATTTCATATAAGATAGCACCATAGCCGCTAGTTCGTTTTATATATATAGGTTCATATATACGAACCAATACTGTTAACTCAACAACAGTAAATAATAAGCAGCTATAAATATACAGTTCATGCATATTAATTATCACATTCAGACAAACAATCTTATCACAGATCACACAGATGTCTGAACTGAGGAAGCCCTCAGTGACAATCAGAGACACATAACAACATACAAGTTATATCAACCAAATCCGAGTCCAAGGAGCAACCTTAGGTCAACTCGGCAAACCCCTTTACATACCGTTCACCCTGACTGTATTACGGTGGAGTATGAATCAGCAAGATCCTACGCTCCGTGTAGTCCGTTAGCTCGTCAAGCGTCCTTGTCAGCAGTATACTCTAAACGGTAATAAAACTATAAGTCAGTCTCCATGACTAACTACATCCGGTATTTCCGAATTATAAGTAACCCCGACAGTTCACCCCTGTTTTCTACAGTCGTTTGTTACGGGTTTCTCTAAAACAGTCGGCTTCGTTACTTAAAACGCGTACGTCAAAACTATTTCAACTGTTAAGTTTGATTCCTTATATTTCTTTTAATCTTATCCACATCTAGTTTAGGTACGTAACCTATAGTTGCATGTATGCATGCATTCTTGTATTAAATTGCATTCTAAAATTCATAACTTATAGTTCGTAACTATATTTATTTTTTTTAAATAACCACCACCATTAAATCATATGGTTTTCAACCAAAATATATTTATCCACCTTATATACATTATTCTTGTGTATGTATATATTTTTACCACGTAGGTAATTCTCATGAGTTTCATAAACTCTTATATTTTATGTTACATTTTATCATCTTTATTAGATGATTATTCCCATTAGTTGTATTACATTATACAACTTATATTAAGATTATTATCCTAACATGTAACATTTTATGTTGTATAATTACAACTCCTAAGGTTTATTCCATAAACACCTTAGCTTATAAATCCCATTTATTTATAGTTTGTCACATTATTTTATGTGAGTACCCTTCCTTACACTAATTCCATTAAACCACCTTAATACCATATAATTGTCATAACATTTATGACATTGTAGACCTTAGTCTAAAATTCATTTCCCAACTCTTATTAATTCGTATAGCCCCTGAATTTATTTAAATTCCCTTTTTGACCACATGACATTATGTAATGTTATACAAAAATGCTAATATCATTTGATATGATATTTTTATTTCCTTTAACTCATAACCTATAGTTTTTATACAAAACTATTTATTATTGCCTCTTAGGCACCATAAGAAAATCTTATTCTTTTCCATAAACCATAGTTTCCTTAATTTACAAAATCACCCCTTAAATCATAACATGTTATATATTCCATTTAATATAACATTTCTAACTTATAAAAGAGCATAACCTATGGTTATTTTTGTAAATTCCGAACAGCCCTTGTGCTGTTTTATAATTGCCATTTGGCCCTATTTATAACATATAGTTTTATAATCCTTAAACCATATATTATACACATATCTTATTAAATACTCTTATACAATTCTAAAAATCTCCAAATTTTACCAAAGGGTTATAAATATCCTTATTAACCCATATACTCTTGGTATTTACCATTCCACCATCTATTTTTCTCCAAAGTGTCATAATGACATAATAACTATATATTATACATATATAGTTTATTTTAATTCCAAAAACAACTCAATAAATTCCTAAAAATTCCTAATAGCCCATGGGTGTTTAAAATACCATTGTACACCCTTTATTTTTGGTAATAACATATTTACCACATATGTTATAAAAATATTACCATAAAATACTTATCTTATTATAAAATCTTAAATAAGTTATTTAACTTATCTAGTTTGGTCAAAACCTAGCATATGGTCAAGGTTGACCACCTTAATATTTCCTTGACCACCAATTCCTTATAATTACGGTTTAGTACCCAAACTTTCTAAAATTCACCATTTAACCCCAAAACTTTATAAAATCTTATAAACTTTATTTTAACTCCTTTTAACCTCTAATTTTCGGCTTAATTATTATATAGCCCCCAAATTTACTTTAATTACACCTAAAACCCCTTTTCAATTCGGTAATGCATTTTTACTACTTAAACTTAAATAAAAGCTTGTAAATGCATAAATAAAATGGCCTAAAATACATGGCCTTATTACAAACATTTGCTCACAAAATAAATTACACATAAATGTCCCAAAATATACCCTTAATTCTCGGCCTCACCACACACTTTCCATTTAATTACCAAACTTCCACATAATGTCTTAAATTTGACAATTATGCTTGTTTAATTAGTTATAAAATTTATTAAACCATTCCTTAAACATTTTAAGGTCAATCAAGACCTTATTTTACCCTTCACTCACGGCAATTTAATTAGGAGTAGTTTAAGAACACATTAACTTAGCAAAGTTAATGTTTAAGTGATTTATACCTTGATTTAGCTTAGGTAATCCTTGTTTGGTTCGGCCACCTTAAGTAGAAATTCTCCACAGCTTGTTTTACATGTTTTCAAAAGAAAACAAGGCCTAGTTAGTCTCCAAGCAAGATCTAACCATAAGAAGTAATTTAATGTAAGATTTAAGGCAAAAATTACCTTAAGAGTGCAAGGAGAGTTCAAGATGGTTTCGACCTGAATCAAACACACCACAAGGTGTTAGATCCACCATATTGACATAGGAAATAGCTAGATCTCAACAAGCTACCTTGTTATTAGGTTTTACCTTGGAAAAAATGCCTTAAAAGAGGGTATTTCCTTTGGATCTCGGCCACCCTTGCTCCAAATGGCTAACCAACAGATTCTACATGAAAAGGAGAAGAAGATGAGGCTATGACCAAAGTTTCACAGCCGAACTTGAAGGGAATCAAAAGTTATGAGCTTAAAGCACATTTTTACCTTAAATGGTCAAGACTTGAACTTTCCTCCTTAGATCTGGTTATGAACGAGATTGAACCTTCCTTTAACCTCCAAAACACTCTACATAGATGTATAGAAAAGGTTGGAGTGTAGATCAATCGAAAAAGGAAAGAAAGATGAAGAAAATGGGCATTTTTATGCCTTAAGAGCTTACCTAGAGCTTGAGATCTCATCAATGGTGCTTGGGAACCTTACCTACGGTGGAGGGGAGCCAAAGAGAGCTCAAGGGGTGAGCCATCTCGGCTGAAGAGGAAGGAATGAAGGGGAAAGACCTATTATTGCCTTAAAGCACTTTTTTGAATATTTTAGGTCATTATTGGTTTGATGACTCATCAATGCTGATTGGAGTTGGATAATTGAAGCTCAATCAGTGGAGACAAGAGGAGGGGGCATCCGTTGAAGATAAGAGAAAGGTAGGGCTTGATTGATTCAAATTTTGATTGAAAATGGAGTAAATATGTTACTTTAATTCATTTAATGTAAGGTGAGTCACTCTCCTTGTCTTGTTCCTACATGGAGCCACGAAATGCAAGGGAAAAGAGGAGCAATTGGAGGCTCCAAATCAGCTGGCTCACATGGGAAAGGTAAGTGGAGCCCACCTTTTTTGTTTTATAAGGTAAAGTATGTCTTTTTTTGTTATTTTATGCTAAAGTAAAGGACTATATTTAATTGTCACATGGGACTTGTCTCTTGGTCTTTTAAGAGACTTATTTATCTGATTTTATGTAGTCCATTTCGTGGTCAATGGTCAACATTGACCAACTTAGTCAATGTTGACCCAAACGGGCCCCACATTAGGGTTTTATTAATATTTTAATATTAATTTTGTAAAAATTCGTAAATTTCTGGAATTAAATTCCTAATATCATATAATATGATATTTTATTATATTTAAAGGTATTTATAACCTTTTAGCTCATTTAAAACCAATTTAAAAGACAATTTCACAAAAACGTGCTTTAAGGAGTTTTAGCGCACATTTTGTGTTGCGTGGTGTTTCTGAGCTTGGTTTTCTTTGACAACGGTCTGTTGTGTACCTTACATGATATTTGATCATGTAACTCAATTTTATATCATTTAAAGGTCATTAGACCTTTAAGGTTTCTTAGAGTACATCTTTGCCCTTTTTGACCTTGAAGCATGAAAGTGCTTGTTCTTTGTGTTGGAGTGTTGTCCAACGGTTATAATATGTTTAATATTATGTTAATAAACTTAGGACAAATTTTTAGGTCCTAAGAAGTTCATTTGGGTATTTATTTACCCTTAACAGTCAAAGGGTGCAACATCTTGTTTTGTGTTGACCACTGTTGTTCTCAGTTGACTTTTAAGGCATGTTTAGGCCTTAATTAATGTGATTAAATATTTAATCCATGCTTTAATAATTTGGGGTATTTCAGTCTACCCCCCTTAAAAAGACTTCGTCCCGAAGTCTCTTAATCAAATAGGTAAGTATATATAAATGTATAACTACCCATTGTTCCCATAATGTATATCTATGTGATATATCATTTACGCACATCGTATTGCGCTTATACAGCACATAGCCATCACGTTGTGGCGTTAGTTCAATCATATATGGATATAGGTGATCCATCAGCACCATCATTTCCTATCAGTTCTACCAACCTTGACAACCTCCCTGAGGTGTCCATAACATTCCATTGTTCCACATTCCATATCTAATGATTCATTTCGTATCTAGGCGATACCATATGTAATCATTCTATAAAGCAATATGAATACATATCACAAATAGCATAAGAAAAGTACTACACACATGGTGTACATACAATCATTCAAACAAGTATCTCATAAGATACATACATTCAAGTGTACATCACACACAAACAAACCAAACAACGCACGCCCCGCGTACCAACCATAACTGTAACACCCCATCCACAACAATTACATCACAACAATCTGCAGCGGAATACACACCTCATCAAATAACTTAACTCGTTGGTGTTACACGCCGTTAACCACCCACGTGGCTAACAAGGCTAATACACATACATTGTTCCGGTCTGATGGGCTAAATTCCCGAGCGACTACACATTACTATCCTTTCCATTTACAACAACAACAACAACATACACCTTTCAACTATACCGAGTATTTATAAACTGACGCCGACAACAATTTCGGACTTACTACACCTACTGTATATATACACTTAAATGATTACCCATGTGCAATGTCTACCCCGTCCTACTCTCGAACGGCTTCCAGCTCTCTGTACCTGAAATAGGAAAAGAAGAGAAAGGGTGGCCCCCAAGGGGCTCAGCACCTTTGCTGGTATGGTAATCCCGCAGCCCACATGCTACCGGGCCACGCACAACTATTTGTCATCTTAGCATGCGATTGATTATAATTAAATCATGCATGCAACTATAAACACACAACACAAAACATTTCGCCTCAATGAGCTATACAAACGGATAATACATCCTTACTTGATAAGTCACTCATGGTATTCATTATCCTTAGAGTGTTCCTCCTCTAATGGAGCTACTTCCTTAATAGACGACACTTACCCTTAAATTGGTTATCCTTAAACGCCTCTTGTCACAAACTGGGATTCATTTCCATGATCCACACACTCCATATCTTACAACATATCACATTCCTCACATGACAAAGCATAACAACACTTTTCTCATTTCTACGTACACATGATAACATCGCATTCATTTTAAACATCTAATGTATACATATCATAGCATAGCAAGGGAAATTGCCTAGCACAATAACAACACAAAACACCATAAGATCGGTTCACACAAGGAACCTTCCACCATAGTTAGTATATATAATGAGCCTAGAGATTATTGCCAATCTCATGCTAAGCTCGTTACCAACCTCGTTACCGTCCAGTTATATCGAACGGTTAACTTAAACCCAAGGCGTGTTGGATATAGTAATCCCAAGCACACCGAAATAACATTTGTATGCCCCTGTGGCCCGACGTGAGTCAGTAAACTAGCTTTGGATAAGCTAAGGGAAGATGATGAAACCAAATTGGAATACAACCTATACATACACCAAGAGAGTCGAACCGGATATGACATCGACTCCCGTCCTCACACGCGTGGCCGAACAACCGGACTCCCACCCCCCCCCCATTAGTACATAAATACTTATAAATAAGTAGTTAGAGATCCATTATGGAGCCTACCACATCCACACACCATACGGTATCATAACCGAGTTAAGCACACAAGGGAGGTTCACACACTTGCATACAACAACAATATCCAACTAACTCACACATAGCCGTGGTTAGAACGTTCCCAAGGTTTGGGTCGTTAACTCCGAATACCGATCTCTCATGTGCTCCTAGTTCTAGTTAGCTAAGGTTTAACACTTATTTGAGGTTAAACGGTATCGGAGACCAGACGCGCCACATAAATGAATTACTTTAAACTCATTACATGTTTTAATCTTACAAGGTGGCAAACATTAGAAAAACACATTGGCATACAAGCCGGTGTAATCCGGTAGGACACAGGTTGCAAGAAAACCATACCTGTCACCATGGTCCACTCTAACGTGTCTCTTATGTTCCTCGAACAATTCTCGAACAACTAGTAACATTACAATTACTTTCATCAACATTGGGGCAACATGATTGCTTAATAACTAACGCCCATAGTTAACCCCGTCATCCCGTTGTACTAATTTATTTATGTGATCTTGAGTTCACAACTTACACATTCACTCTCACCCTTGTTTATACTTCCAATGGCCTTTAAAAGTCACCAAACAAGGCCTAAACATTATCTAAAACTATTATCATTCACTTCCCCATCTTAAACACACTTAATAACACTCTCTGGTGCATTTTTAGGGTGGTCTGGGTTTGTGTCCGAGTTTACAAACCCGGACCATCTCATCGCAATACTTCTGCCCAATTTTTCACCTGGTCCGGGTTTGTGTCCGAGTTTACAAACCCGGACCACCTACAGAATTCACTCTCTGGTTTGTTTTTGGGGTGGTCCGGGTTTAGGTTCTTGTTTGCAAACCCGGACCACTCTAGTATTAGTCCAGAACATTATTTTTCAGCCACTCTTCAACCACCAAACCAAGCCTAACCTTTTCCTAATGTTTCTACATAAATCCTAACATGTTTTAACACCAATTTGGCACCTCAAACCTCTTCTAATTCCTTGTCCAAACCATCACCCAATTCTTGCAAATTCATCCACACTTGTGATATCTTTTTCCTTAAGTTCCTAAGTGGTGTTTCACCTTAAATGACCACTACACTAGAATGCTTCCTCACCTTCAATACATCATCTCTCAAGCATCTCCTCTTACTAAACAAATCTTCTTTTCACAACTTCTAAAATTCCTTTCTCAAAACCTTACCTAAACATCATTATCTCCATACTCATCAATGTTACCTAAACCTTAAACAACTTCTCCAAGACTTTAATACATCCTAAGAACTCTCATTGGATTTTCTAGAACTTCCAGATAATGCCTAAATCCTTGTAGCACCTTAGAACACCTTAATGCATGTTTTCTTCCTTAGTGAAACATTTACTCATTCCTAACAATTCCTAGTCCACCCAAGTTCATTCAAGCACTTAAAACTTCTTATACATTTTACAAATTTTGCCATGGGTTCTCTTAGCACATTATCATTCCAAAACTCATAGTTTTCACCATTAAGCACTCAAGAACACCTAAATCCATCAAGAACACCATCACACACAAGACTTCACCAAATTTACACTACATCACAATATAGTGCACCATTAAAATTGCTTGGCACTTCGGCCCTTAATAGCTTGGCTCTTAGGCCCTTAAATTGCATAAACCTTAAACACTGAATGTAACACCCCTCATAACAATTACGTAATAGTCGCCTCACGTGAACAGGAAATAAAGACGTCTCACAGCGGAAGGAATTACAGTATTAGAACTCACATGGGTGTTACTTGCCACCACTCGCCCATACGAGTGATGTAGCAGTACAACACCTTAACAATTTAAACTTACAATATAATCCGCAGTGACAACGAGATACCACCTACATTTCTATCTAAGTATCAACAGCACAACTGTTGTGAGCATCTAAACATAATCCAAATCTTACAACCCCTTTCTAATGGATTCCTTTAATACATAACAAGGTATGAACGGTAAATCCAAACTCAACAATGTCCTAACTACCCAATCCCGCACTTCGGCTTCACGTGTTCAGCAACCTGCGCAATAAGTGTAGTATCAGCGGTAGACGCTGAGTATGCCGGATCTGGACCCTATTGGTCACTTGTCATTTTTTTAACCATCTTGGTATTAGATTGATTTCATGCTTTGTCATTTTACAGATATGATAAATACTGTGACAACATGCATGACTATATAATCATTCCACCAATCCAAACAGTCATATATGGATATACACATTACTGTCATACATCATACAATACAATGGCATTGAGAACTCATTCAACGTATGTTAACATCATCACATAGTACATCACTCGGCCCTCCGGGCCTTCACATATTATTAATTTTAGTTAGCACAGTACAACATTCGGCCCCCCGGGCCCTCACATATTATTAGTTTTGGTTAGCACTGTTGGGAGTCAGTTAGGACAACCCGAATTATATTCACTTGGACGGTAGTCCCACGTACACACAAGGTGCTCACTGCCCTGATCATCCGAAGACTCTGGGCTATTCACTTTGCCTTTGTAGAGGCGTCCATTTAGGTGGCCAAGGGCCTGGTGCCAACGGTAGCTAGCACACTCCGCCTGTCGATCTATCTAGGCTCGAACAGGATTCACTAGGTAAAACCCGATACGGGATAACCCAAGAGATCTCTACGCGCGACCAGCAGCCAGTGGCTGTCTGGATTAAGGTACATCATCACATTCACTTACACTCCACTGTTAGCTTTGTTAGTTAGATAGTCAGTTACAGCTTTAGTTATGGAGTACATCACTTAATTGTTGGCTGCCCTATGGGTCTTACGTATGCCTAGAATTATTCTAGGTAACATTCACGTTTGAGTCAAAGCTCTAGAGACCGACAATGTCGTGTCCGTTCCTAAGTATTTTACTTAGGTTATAAATACATACTTGTAATACTTAGCGCATTAGGTCAGACAACAGTGGTCACAACACACATTCCGCATATGTAGTTTTATATAAGTCGATCTATAGTCGACGTAATATTAGTCCCGTAGGACGTTCGTGCATAAATAATTAATGCAATGAACATAACTACACATCATAAACATACATCACATACATACATCACATACATACATTCACATACATACATTCACACAAGTTATTTATCAACAAATCCGAGCCCGAGGAATCCCTCAGGACAACCCGGATCAAATCCCTTTACATACCGTACACCGTAGTCTAGATTCGTGCAGTGTAGGCCACTAGAGCTTCGAGCGCGTACGTCGGAAATGCGATCTAGTAATACAATGAATACTAAGCGTCAATCCACATGACAGTACCATTTGGTATTTCCGAATAACGTTTGAAATCCTAGTACTATGTCCCCAGACTTATCATTTGTTACTAGTTAAAGTCTCGTTATTATTTTATAAAACCCTCACTCGTCGTGTGAGTTAATACTCGGTTTACATTAGAGCATGAAACCTTACGTTATACACTCATGATACTTCACTAGGGTTTATTTATCAAACCAAGGTCCTATATAAACCTTAGCATTTTATGTCGTTATAATTATAGTGTATAACTTTATTCCTTGGTACGTTTTTATTTATGTATGTATGCATTTAGCATAACAGCTTGAATAACTATATCCCTAGTCACATAATATTATTGTGTTACATCTTTTCCATAATGTTATATGGTACGATATTTTTGTGTCACTAGACTTTATTACATGTGGCTTGGGCAACTTAGGAATGTATCGAAAGTAATATACACCTGTGCCACATTTTGAGTTCCTTTATTATATATTTTCATTACTCATAAACTACCACATAACTTACAATATATGTAGGTTTAATCTTATAATACCAGAAACCTTGTGAAGAAATATAACCCAAGGTCTTTTCACACTTGTTTAATTATCGGTTACATATATATATGTACATCTAATTTCCTTTCACATCTCAACTCCCACCCACCATTTCTACTACAGATTAATAGATTTAGGACTGAATCACCACTAAGCATCCATGTAAACTAGTTATACTGAACTACAATATTAACGAAATCTGAAACAACATTTTACATATTCTTTCTTGGTTTTTGTATCTATTCAGTTCAACCTATGTTTCATTCTTTCCACAGTACCTACTCATCTATCTAAAGGTGTTAACAATCACTTAAACTCACGACTAACCCGGTACATCACTCAACTCGCTTCTGTGATCAGCCTCACAAGAAACAGCAACTCACACCAGCTGAAACACAATTCTGATATCCTCACTTCTATCACTTTCCTTTACTCTCAAATTTGGACTTTCTATTTCCCCAAAATATTATCACATCCAATCAGATGATTTAGTAAAACTTTAAACTCCTAACACTCTCGATATAACCAATCTTAAAACTCTCTGTACCAAGTTATACAGAAAACAATCAGATATTGGAAATCTGAAAAAAAAACAAACCAGAATCTTTTATCTCCTCTTCGTTCCTTCTCTTAGCTGTTAAAATGTCTTCAGTCTTTCAAAAGGGTATACCAACTTAGGCAATGTACTAGTACTGACTTGGCTCTATCATTAACCCAACACAACATTGTTAAGTCTACCGGAAAACAGAATCCAAATACTAACTGGAAGGAAAAACCGAAACTGTACTGATGCGTTTCTTGTTTCATTTGATGTCTGTTTTCTAAACTGACTTGTACTCCCCCTAGTTCCTTACCTACTTAGCTAAAGGGTTACCGAGATTTCAGACTCACGCACAACCCAAAGCAACTTACTAATGCTACTGGACTTGTGTTCACTGGAAATCAGGACTGCAGAACAGAAAACTGCACAGGTATGCTTTCTCTTCCATTTTTTCTGTTTAACTTACGTTTGATCCTCAACTCCTCACAATGATTTATCCAGTTGTTTAAGTATCCCATCAATCTTTTAAACCCAAACCAAATCCAAGCAGTTTCGTTACAGACACAGAAATAACCAACCACTGACTGGAAAGAAAACTGAAACTGACTAAAAACTAAAATCTGAAACTGGTGTTTCTGCACTTTCTGTTTCTCTTATAGTTCACTCATCAGGTTGTATCTTCCCCAGCTTGTTTACCCATTTGGATACATCTCCTACTCCAGTCTGACTATAAGACAACTCAATTCAACAATGTCTGCATTCTCTAAAACTCCTTCACAACAGTCTGTAACATCGAAATAGAACTGGAAACAGGAACTGATATCCCCCCTTGTATCTTGCAGTTTGTTCACGATTTTGGTTTGGAGTTTCCCTTAGGTTGTTTAGCTATGTGGTTAAACACCTTAGTACAGTTTAAACTTCAAAGCAGACCCACTACCAAGTGTTTAAAGCTTCTGAAGGGTTAATATTCAGAAAGGCCAGGATTACAGAAATTGGAATCTGACTGATAAGTTCTGTTACATTGTTTTCCTTCTGCTCTTTCTATCTGACCTGCTTCATACTTCTCAAGGTATTTAGCTCCTTGGATAAGGGTCTTAATATGATTTTTATCCCTTATGTAAAGCCACGAAGTTATGGTTAATGCTACTGAGATTCATTGTTCAGAGCTGTGTTAAAAAAAAACAGATTCTGAAACTGATTTCTTTTTCCCTCTATTAGTGCATGTGTTTGATTTTTCCATTCTTCCCAAATTGATGACCCAGCTACCTCAGAGTTCTATTAAAATTCCAACCCCAAACCAAATCCAGGACAACTCGTTACAGACACAAACTAACCAATCACTGAACTGGTAAGAACTGAAACCGAAACAGATTGGAATTCTGAAATTGGTGTTGCTTTACTCTTCTGTTTTTTTTTTGTTCCCTCATCAGATTTTACTTCCTAATCGTCTAGCCATTCCTTTAGGTGTTTTGCTATTGTTTTAAACTTCGTAGCAGCCCCAAAAGACCTAGACCACATTTCGGGAGGTTCTTACACAAAACTCAAAGATTTCAGAACTGAAAAACAGACAGACAGCAAAGACACTGATGCCTGATTTTTTTTCTGTTACTTGGTTGTGCATCAGGTTGGGTTTGATTTCTTCATGATGTTCTTTTCTCACTTAGGTGTGTTAGAATGTTTAGGTTCCTTAACTCACAATACAAGCCAACTATACAGAACACAACATCTTAGGGACTGAAACTGAAACATCAAGACCTGGTAAATTCCATCGGTTTTCTGAGAATTCCCCATCCTAATTTCCCTTTCTGTTTCCCTCATTACTAACATGTGTAGTTATGTGTTTTCACTGGGATTTTAAGTCTTTATCTGACCCCAACTAGCCTCACACTACTTCTGTAATGTAAACACTCACGCAGACCTCACAGTAGTTGAAAATCACACCAGAAACAAAAGCATAGTTGTTGCATCTGTTTCTTGTGTTTTTTTTTTTTGTTGTAATCCGTTTTAATTTATATTTCTTCAACGCCCTCTTGATTAGAGGCTTAGCCAGTTGTATTCATCAGGTTTTAATTGTATTTTTAACTCAAGGACATTCAATATCTGAGGCCACATGCTACAGACTCGACATGGTTACCAGGTTGACAGGTTTAGTCTACCTTTTTATTTTCTGATCCCGAATCAGTTTAGAATTCACTCACCAGTCTAATGGCTTTACAACTTCTTCTTAGTTACGCCTCTGGTAGGACATGGAACTCCAGCTCCTTGGCCACTCAATACAGCTGAGGGAAATTTCTCAGGGGTTAAACTTGGTAAAGAAAGAAGAGTACAACAGGTTGTGGGAACTGGTAGACGGTTTACCTTTCACTTCAGTTCAAACCCGAAGATGCTGCTGCGTTACGGAGAGATTTCCTTGCCTGATCATATTTGGAAGAGGGACGTCATATTATTGCAGGTGAAAAGAAAAGACAGGGAAGCCCCAGTTATGGAAGTCAAGAGTGAACAGAACTTCAAGAATACAAGAGACTGAACAACCGGTATTTTTTTCTTCCTTCTGTGGTCATTATTCATGGCTTACCTACCAGCATTCTTGGAGGGAGTTGTCTCAGGACCTCCAGGATTCTACCCTCGGTTAGCATGCAGTGTTCTTGCACGAGATGCAGGCGTCTGAGGAACTGTGTTGAGCCAGTCTCGGTCAGGACTGTGCAGAGACAAGAAAGAAGAAAAATAACAGGCACGAGACAACTGGTTTGGAGTATTACCAGGTGTTAGCCTCGAGAAGAAATGGAATGCTTCACGGTTTTTAAATCTCCAGACCGAACTATGCAAGAGCTGAGGAAGAAGTGAGTTAAGAGGTAAGGGAAGATCCTTGGTGTAAAAACAGAGGCGAAGGACAATGGTGAGCAACTGACAATTTCCTCACCTGTTTTCAGAACTGGGTCGTGTTGGTTCCTGCGAGTTCTTGCGGGGAGTGGCCTCAGTTTGAGTTGGTTAAACTGAGACACTCACTCAAGGGACAGGACTGGGTGGCTTTATTGGTTCACGGTTCCTGCTGATGACTCCCGCGTGCATGCTAGGGAATTCCCAGAAGACAGTCTGATGCACGGTTTTTTACTGGAGTCAT
Organism: Limonium bicolor; assembly: GCA_023374045.1. Classification (NCBI taxonomy): domain Eukaryota; kingdom Viridiplantae; phylum Streptophyta; class Magnoliopsida; order Caryophyllales; family Plumbaginaceae; genus Limonium; species Limonium bicolor. Next base: position 14,554 of record JAIOTZ010000903.1, read on the forward strand.
GAAGTGCAGTACATGGTTACAAGTTACTAGAGGAGTCATGGGCGTTTGTAAAAAGAAATGTTTAGCTCTGTCTCGTGGAGTTTTATGGGCGATAGAGAAAAGGAAGAGTTGTTCCTGTCGTGTGGAAGTTTGGAGGAATATTGAATTTGAAGTACCGAGAATCAGAAGTGGAGGAGCGTTCTAATTGAGGTGGTTTGCCTCTGTTAATCCTTCTCTGTAGCTTGAGTATTGTGACCACTAGTTACAATTCGTTGGTATTTACTACCGAATTCGACAGCAGCTCAATCGGTTAAGGTTTCGGGATAGTTACGAAGGGTCTCGGGTTCGAATCCCGGCTAGAGCAGGTTGCTCCTTTCTCTCTTTTTTTTTGTTTCAGCCTTATCCATGCTTATCCTTGTATATATGCGGTTGTATTAACATATCGCTTGTTAGTCGTATGTACATATATATAAACGACTATTTGTTATGTCACGTTATTAATTACACCTACATATGAATACGACTATTTTTTTATTTGTCGCGTTTAAGTCATACGTATCTATGCGACTATATTGTCATGTCGCGTTTTTAGTTATACGTACAACGTTTAATATTGTAACGTTGTGTATATGTACATGTATATGTACGTGACCGTATTAATATGTGTACCGTCGTCATAATTTCGGACACGTATATGCTCGTACTAATTTAATTGTTCGTTCGCTCACAAGTTGTTACGTGCTCGTAATAATGTACACATTATTATTTAGGCCATAATTTAATTGGTTATATGTCGAATCCATATTTAATTAAGTAGGGTATTTCAATCTACCCCCTTAAAAAAAAAACTTCGTCCCGAAGTCGCTTTACTTAATTAGGTGTATTAATAACTACCCATATAGTCCCATAATGAATATCTATGTGATATTTCACTTACGCATATCGTGTTGTGCTAATACCGCACATAGCCCTCAATTGTGGCGTTAATTCAAACATATATGGATATAGGCGATCCATCAGCAACATCATTTCCTATCAGTTCTATCAACAGTGACAACCTCCCCGAGGTGTCATACCATATCATCATTCCACATTTCGTATCTAATTATTCGTTTCGTATCTAAGCGATACCCTAAGTAATCAATCTACAAGGTACAACAATACATATATCGCGGTATCATAAAGAAGTACTACACCTGGGTGTTAACACGCCATTTAGTATTTCATAAAATTCATACATACAAGTGCACATTATACTCAAACAAATCAACACGTACGCCCCGCGTACCAAACAACACCAACAGACTAAGCACACACATCACAAACAACGTCCAACAATCAACATTGTATGCCCCGCATACCCACAAACTATTGTATGACCCGCATACGAAATAACAGAATTTAGTGCAAACATGTGCACAGCCAAGAGGCTCTACCCCCCTTAAAAAGGGTTACGCCCCCGTACCCACAAGTATTCGACAGCCGCTCCACAAGGACGCTGGGATACTTGACTCTCATAAAGTTCTCTACTCTCATGTGAGTTTTCACTTTGGAGTAGATTATTCTCATAACAGAGAGACGGGTATGACTCTAGCCCCTTCGGGCTCTTAAATATATAAGGGGTGAGGCACGTATTTGTGTTCTCTTCCAAGTTCGTGCTAATGGGCCCACTCGCTCTGTATGAGGTGCAGAACTCATGAACATAGGCTCAAGTCGTGCTAATATGTACTCTGTCTTCTCCCACTGATATTCAGTTTGAGGTATAATATGACATTGGCTCTTGTTAGTACTTGGTGCTATTTGCACTTGTCTTGGTAATACCAAGACGTACTAGTCTTCGTCTCCACGTAGATTATTATTGTCATCCGTGTCTCTGGTGGTTTTATTCCAGAGTGATCACTGTTGTAGTTCTTTGATACACACTCTTATTGATATTCATTGCATCTTTCTGTATTTTCACTAGATTAATAACTGCACAAGTGCAATACCAAAACACTCAGTCATACAGAGTGCAGAGGTGTAAACTCTCAGCAGTTAATATCTAACGAGCTAAACAGATAAGATGAGCGAATCATCATGTGAGTGGTACATCCAAGTCCATTATTCCTTCTTAAGGTATCTGCTAGCATTTAGCTTGTCTCTTATCATTGCGTTGTTACGCGTTTATATTCACATCATTTGGTATCCTCTGGTTTGCAAGAACTTGCATGACCCTTATGAGGGTTCTACGTGTTTTCGTCCATATAGTGGTTCCTTGTCTCTGTCATCTGCCTCGTCATCTTCGAAGGGTCTCCTTGTCTTCACTGTGTGTCGTCTGCTACTCTGTGTCGTAGGTTCCTGGTTCTTCTAGCCGGTTGGTTGATTTGCGGTTCTTTTCGTCCATTTGAGGTGATCTGTGTCACTGTCCGTAGCACGGAGTTGACTACTTCTCGTGTTTCTAACACTACTTGTCTACATGCATGGTGGTGTACCGTACTGATACATTACTACTTACCTGACTAACCTATAAATAAGTCTGTCAGGCCCACATGCTCCTATCGGAGTGCGGTCGTCCCATGTCTCGTTTAGTAAACTGGTAGCGTCCGTCACACGACTATGGTGAAGTATTCTATTGTCAATCTCCCTTTCGATGGATGTCCTTGTTTGTTAGTTTGATGTTGATTGGTCCGCAATGTTGGTTATCTTGTCGTAGATTCTAATGTTCTAGCAGTATGGTGGTAAGGTGGTTGGAACATTATTTTTGTTCCCTGGACTCATGTCCTTAGTAACATATTAGTGGTAGCACTTGGTTGCTAACCAATTGAACATCAAACGTTGATTCGTCTGTATGGTTGCAATCGTTTTATAAATATTGGTGCTGAGGTAGCAATGTCAGTTCTCCTAACTCGATCCCCATGAGTACATACATAATTCTCTCCTTCAGTTTTAATCATTATCATATCTTACCTATGCTTCCCGATATGCGTAGGGTAAGTTCTCATACTTGGGTATTCATATACGTTCCCTGTTACGTTAATTGGGTGTATTGTAGATTGTATGATTGCTTGAGCAACTTGGCTCTTCATTTTTCCAACTATTCTCGTTTAGGTTTGTCCATCAGGACTAAACATTTATTACTATTAGTGATTAACATTACATGCTGGTATATACTCTGGTATTCAGCTAGTAAGTAATGTCTTTGTTGTTACTTATTGTTAGTGCTAGTTACTTGTATTGTAGTTATTTATATTTCAAGTGCGCGGTTTGGCGCCTGTTAGTAATTCATTATTGTTATTCACATTTGCTTACGGTATGTTACCGTAGCTCCATTGCTTCATTTTATTAACTTAAACATTCTTGTGTTAGTAATATACCTGGAAAGGTAAGTGGAGTCGGTGTTCCGGTCTCCTGAGCTTATGCCCTTATTTGTACATTAGGTACTTGCTCTTTTACGCTATTTAGCGTTCGGTTGTGTGCTGTAATATCGATTTAGGTGGTTGTTGTTGATTCAAATTACACATTCATTCATCACTGACAGTCGTCACAGTAGTAAACGACATGTCTTCAACATATTTTGATATTATTCATTCTTTACATGGGGACGCCAATGGCGGTAGCCATTTTTACTTAGGGCTTGTTTCATAATCGGTATGAGATTGACAATACATATAGAACTTAATCTTGACGTTGATCAGTATTAATTGTACATAATCATACATGGCATCCTTGGTAAAGGTAGTGCTCAGAGGTAGAATTTTCATGTGTTCAGTGTTGATTCGCGTTCATTGTTGCGAAGGTATTGGTAATGTCCGTATTACGGTAGAATTGTTCTTTTCACTCTTGGTCCATCTGTGGACTGATACGTTCTACCAACTCTCTTGTGTTCATCACAGGTTTGTGTATACGTACTTATAGTTAGTGAACTATAAGTTACATTTATTACAAGGTTAAAATGTTATAACGTATGATGTGTATAACATCTATTAAATATGTGGCAATACTGAAATAATGGAAAAGTATTAGGAGTTGATGGAAGTAAGGATTTTTGATGTACATGCCTTTTGGCAATAATACAGTTTTTATTAAAAATATGAGTTATAGTATATATAATGAGAAATGGAATTTATAACCTACGGTTAGTATAAAATGAAACCTTAGGAATTTAATTTTTTGTCCTGAAATGTGACAAGATATTAAGATAAAGTTCTTAATATATATTGCATAATATAATGCATCTAACCAAATATTCATCTTACATTAAGATGATGGTGAAAATGTGACATAAGATATAGGAGAATAAATCATGAGATATGAATGTAAGTGAATAGTATAAATACTGCACATACGATATAGTTGGAAACTGTATGGCAGCGATTGTTATACGATCATATTCTCTACATAGTTTTATTTGTATGATTTAATATATACAACGTGAACTGTTAATCGCACGTTTCCTTATTTAATATCTTATTGTTAAATTGTTGCTAGTTGTTTGTAACTAGGATACTGCAGTTTTTGTTTATCCTTACTATAATTAATTTTGGCAACTTGTGAAGAGTTTCAGGAGTCATACGACTCTGGTGTGATCAGCACCAGTGTTGCACTAGCCTTTCACCCCAATTTGTGGTTGGTTTTCCCTTGATCCCCGGGAATCAGGTTTCACCGTCCACTTCCAATCCAGCCATTTAATGGTTTGATAATTAAATTATGTTATCTTGGCTTCTAAGCCTGTGTCATTGCATTCGTTCTCGTTTAGTAGTTAATTTGTTATGGGCTGGTGTGCCCCTTTTATTGCGTTAATCGGACTCGTCGGTCCCTTAGAGGTTGTAGGCCTCGTATCTTGGTGGTTTATTGCAACAATTGTAGTTATGTAGTTTATATTAGAGGTGTACATTTGTTTGGTGATTATTGGTAGCCATGGTGTCGTACCATAGGTCTACGCAGTTATAGTATTCGTTGTAACGATAATAGTAGTGGTAACTGCAGTTGTGATTGTTTACAGCACTTGCAGTGGCAAGTGCGTGGGGTAGACGAAATCATTAGTAAATTGTTGAAATCAGCGCTTGCAGTGGCAAGCGCACCATGCAGGTAGAGTTGTCGGTTCCCGACTTGTTTGTCTCACTGTTGCATGGGTTGCTTAAGTAACTTTGGAATGATTGTTCGTGAATAAGACGGTATTTGGATCTGGGAAGTTTTCCTGACCTCATTATCATTAGAATAATCAAGTTCTTCATCACATTAGATTTATAATAGTGTAAACGTTTGGTCTTTGTCTCCCTACAGGTACCGCCACGACGGGGACCTAGTGTCACGGTATTGTGTGCACACAAGTTTAGGTTTGAAGTTTGAACATAACAGGACGGTATTCTCACAAAGTTCCTTTACATTCTCAATATAATTTTTTTTACAGTTTGGTGGTTAAAGGTCCCCTACGGGTGACGGTCTCGCGGAGTTCATCGTGCTCCGGTCCGCTTGCCCTGATGTTCTTGGGTGATCCTTTCCACTATGTTGTAGTAGTAGTGGCGCTCGCCTCTGGCAGTGCCTATTATACGTCGCTTGTCGTCAATGGAGGTATGAATTGAGGTTGTATTAGTGTTACAGGAGCAGGAATTATTCATTCGCTGCGAGAGTGTTTAGACAGTCTGTTGGCTTAGTAGCCCTTTTCCCTATATTCGGGGATTATATTCTTAGTTGTATTATACTCATTGGGTTGTGGCGGGAGGGGTACTGTCGGCGGTAGTTCGTACTGGACTTCCACATGAAAGCGGACTGTCGCCAATGTACTCATGACGTTTGTGTCTCCTCCTGGCGAGCTCTCAGCTGGACCTAACAGGGGTAATATTCCCGGGCCTTTATGCCCTTGGTCAGCTTCCTGGCTCACACCACCACTAGATGTCGGTATTACCGTTCGTCTTCTCAATACACACCATAATACAATCAACATTTGTGTGCCCCAAGGGCTACACTTGCAGGCCAAAGGCTCTGCCAACACATAATTTCATTAAGACACAGACGTTTCGTACCTCACAAACGTTTCCCAAGTTTCCCAAATCCTAAGCTCACTGTCTTAACCTAGTATCTCGTCATCAGAGCGGTACTCCGCTCTGATACCACTTTTGTAACACCCCTCATAACAATTACGTAATAGTCGCTCACGTGAACAGGAAATAAAGACGTCTCACAGCGGAAGAATTACAGTAATAGAACTCACATGGGTGTTACTTGCCACCACTCGCCCATACGAGTGATGTAGCAGTACAACATCTTAACAAAATTAAACATAAATACAATCCGCAGTGACAACGAGATACCACCTACATTTCTATCTAAGTATCAAAGCACAAACTGTGAGCATCTAAACATAATCCAAATCTTACAACCCCTTTCATGGAATCATTTAATACATAACGAGGTATGAACGGTAAATCCAAAATCAACAATGTCCTAACTACCCAATCCCGCACTTCGGCTTCACGTGTTCACAACCTGCACAATAAGTGTAGTATCAGCGATAGACGCTGAGTATGCCGGATCTGGACCCTATTGGTCACTTGTCATTTTTAACCGTCTTGTATTAGATTGATTTCATGCTTTGTCATTTTACAGATATGATAAATACTGTAACAACATGCATGATATATATCATTCACCAATCCAAACAGTCATATATGGATATACACATTACTGTCATACATCATACAATACAATGGCATTGAGAACTCATTCATCGTATGTTAACATCATCACATAGTACATCACTCGGCCCTCCGGGCCTTCACATATTATTAATTTTAGTTAGCACAGTACAACATTCGGCCCCCCGGGCCCTCACATATTATTAGTTTTGGTTAGCACTGTTGGGAGTCAGTTAGGACAACCCGAATTATATTCACTTGGACTAGTCCCACGTACACACAAGGTGCTCACTGCCCTGATCATCCGAAGACTCTGGGCTATTCACTTTGCCTTTGTAGAGGCGTCCATTTAGGTGGCCAAGGGCCTGGTGCCAACGGTAGCACACTCTGCCTGACGATCTATCTAGGCTCGATCAGGATTTAACTAGGGAAAACCCGATACGGGATAACCCAAGAGATCTCTACGCGCGACCAGCAGCCAGTGACTGTCTGGATTAAGGTACATCATCACATTCACACTCCACTGTTAGCTTTGTTAGTTAGATAGTCAGTTACAGTTTTAGTTATGGAGTACATCACTTAATTTGTTGGCTGCCCTATGGGTCTTACGCATGCCTAGAATTATTCTAGGTAACATTCACGTTTGAGTCAAAGCTCTAGAGACCGACAATGTCGTGTCCCGTTCCTAAGTATTTTACTTAGGTTATAAATACATACTTGTAATACTTAGCGCATTAGGTCAGAAACAGTGGTCACAACACACATTTCGCATATGTAGTTTTATATAAGTCGATCTATAGTCGACGTAATATTAGTCCCGTAGGACGTTCGTGCATAAATAAATAATGCAATGAACATAACTACACATCATACACATACATCACATACATACATCACATACATACATTCACACAAGTTATTTATCAAACAAATCCGAGCCCGAGGAATTCCTCAGGACAACCCGGATCAAATCCCTTTACATACCGTACACCGTAGTCTAGATTCGTGCAGTGTAGCCACTAGAGCTTCGAGCGCGTACGTCGGAAATGCGATCTAGTAATACAAAATACTAAGCGTCAATCCACATGACAGTACAATTCGGTATTTCCGAATAACGTTTGAAATCCTAGTACTATGTCCCCAGACTTATCATTTGTTACTAGTTAAAGTCTCGTTATTATATTTTATAAACCCCCCTCACTCGTCGTGTGAGTTAATACTCGGTTTACATTAGAGCATGAAACCTTACGTTATACACTCATGATACTTCACTAGGGTTTATTTATCAAACCAAGGTCCTATACTAACCTTAGCATTTTATGTCGTTATAATTATAGTGTATAACTTTATTCCTTGGTACGTTTTTATTTATGTATGTATGCATTTAGCATAACAGCTTGAATAACTATATCCCTAGTCACATAATATTATTTGTGTTACATCTTTTCCATAATGTTATATGGTACGATATTTTATGTGTCACTAGACTTTATTACATGTGGCTTGGCAACTTAGGAATGTATCGAAAGTAATATACACCTGTGCCACATTTGAGTTCCTTTATTATATATTTTCATTACTCATAAAACTACCACATAACTTACAATATATTGTAGGTATTTAATCTTATAATACCAGAAACCTTGTGAAGAAATATAACCCAAGGTCTTTTCACACTTGTTTAATTATCGGTTACATATATATATGTACATCTAATTTCCTTTCACATCTCAACTCACCGTCCCACCATTTCTACTACAGATTAATAGATTTAGGACTGAATCACCACTTAAGCATCCATGTAAACTAGTTATACTGAACTACAATATTAACGAAATCTGAAACAACATTTTACATATTCTTTCTTGGTTTTTGTATCTATTCAGTTCAACCTATGTTTCATTCTTTCCCACAGTACCTACTCATCTATCTAAAGGTGTTAACAATCACTTAAACTCACGACTAACCCGGTACATCACTCAACTCGCTTCTGTGATCAGCCTCACACAGAAACAGCAACTCACACAAGCTGAAACACAATTCTGATATCCTCACTTCTATCACTTTCCTTTACTCTCAAATTTGGACTTTCTATTTCCCCAAAATATTATCACATCCAATCAGATGATTTAGTAAAACTTTAAACTCCTAACACTCTCGATAGAACCAATCTTAAAACTCTCTGTACCAAGTTATACAGAAAACAATCAGATATTGGAAATCTGAAAAAAAACAAACCAGAATCTTTTTATCTCCTCTTCGTTCCTTCTCTTAGCTGTTAAAATGTCTTCAGTCTTTCAAAAGGGTATACCAACTTAGGCAATGTACTAGTACTGACTTGGCTCTATCATTAACCCAACACAACATTGTTAAGTCTACCGGAAAACAGAATCCAAATACTAACTGGAAGGAAAAACCGAAACTGTACTGATGCGTTTCTTGTTTCGTTTGATGTCTGTTTTCTAAACTGACTTGTACTCCCCCTAGTTCCTTACCTACTTAGCTAAAGGTTTACCGAGATTTCAGACTCACGCACAACCCAAAGCAACTTACTAATGCTACTGGACTTGTGTTCACTGGAAATCAGGACTGCAGAACAGAAAACTGCACAGGTATGCTTTCTCTTCCATTTTTTGTTTAACTTACGTTTGATCCTCAACTCCTCACAATGATTTATCCAGTTGTTTAAGTATCCCATCAATCTTTTAAACCCAAACAAAATCCAAGCAGTTTCGTTACAGACACAGAAATAACCAACCACTGACTGGAAAGAAAACTGAAACTGACTAAAAACTAAAATCTGAAACTGGTGTTTCTGCACTTTCTGTTTCTCTTATAGTTCACTCATCAGGTTGTATCTTCCCCAGCTTGTTTACCCATTTGGATACATCTCCTACTCCAGTCTGACTATAAGACAACTCAATTCAACAATGTCTGCATTCTCTAAAACTCCTTCACAACAGTCTGTAACATCGAAATAGAACTGGAAACAGGAACTGATATCCCCCCTTGTATCTTGCAGTTTGTTCACGATTTTGGTTTGGAGTTTCCCTTAGGTTGTTTAGCTATGTGGTTAAAACCTTAGTACAGTTTAAACTTCAAAGCAGACCCACTACCAAGTTGTTTAAGCTTCTGAAGGGTTAATATTCAGAAAGGCCAGGATTACAGAAATTGGAATCTGACTGATAAGTTCTGTTACATTGTTTTCCTTCTGCTCTTCTATCTGACCTGCTTCATACTTCTCAAGGTATTTAGCTCCTTGGATAAGGGTCTTAATATGATTTTTATCCCTTATGTAAAGCCACGAAGTTATGGTTAATGCTACTGAGATTCATTGTTCAGAGCTGTGTTAAAAAAAAACAGATTCTGAAACTGATTTCTTTTTCCCTCTATTAGTGCATGTGTTTGATTTTTCCATTCTTCCCAAATTGATGACCCAGCTACCTCAGAGTTCTATTAAAATTCCAAACCCAAACCAAATCCAGGACAACTCGTTACAGACACAAACTAACCAATCACTGAACTGGTAAGAACTGAAACCGAAACAAGATTGGAATTCTGAAATTGGTGTTGCTTTACTCTTCTGTTTTTTTTTGTTCCCTCATCAGATTTTTACTTCCTAATCGTCTAGCCATTCCTTTAGGTGTTTTGCTATTGTTTTAACCTTCGTAGCAGCCCCAAAGACCTAGACCACATTTCGGGAGGTTCTTACACAAAACTCAAAGATTTCAGAACTGAAAACAGACAGACAGCAAAGACACTGATGCCTGATTTTTTTTTCTGTTACTTGGTTGTGCATCAGGTTGGGTTTTGATTTCTTCATGATGTTCTTTTTCTCACTTAGGTGTGTTAGAATGTTTAGGTTCCTTAACTCACAATACAAGCCAACTATACAGAACACAAACATCTTAGGGACTGAAACTGAAACATCAAGACCTGGTAAATTCCATCGGTTTTCTGAGAATTCCCCATCCTAATTTTCCCTTTCTGTTTCCCTCATTACTAACATGTGTAGTTATGTGTTTCACTGGGATTTTAAGTCTTTATCTGACCCCAACTAGCCTCACATACTTCTGTAATGTAAACACTCACGCAGACCTCACAGTAGTTGAAAATCACACCAGAAACAAAAGCATAGTTGTTGCATCTGTTTCTTGTGTTTTTTTTTTGTTGTAATCCGTTTTAATTTATATTTCTTCAACGCCCTCTTGATTAGAGGCTTAGCCAGTTGTATTCATCAGGTTTTAATTGTATTTTTAACTCAAGGACATTCAATATACTGAGGCCACATGCTACAGACTCGACATGGTTACCAGGTTGACAGGTTTAGTCTACCTTTTTATTTTCTGATCCCGAATCAGTTTAGAATTCACTCACCAGTCTAATGGCTTTACAACTTCTTCTTAGTTACGCCTCTGGTAGGACATGGAACTCCAGCTCCTTGGCCACTCAATACAGCTGAGGGAAATTTCTCAGGGGTTAAACTTGGTAAAGAAAGAAGAGTACAACAGGTTGGGGAATGGTAGACGGTTTACCTTTCACTTCAGTTCAAACCCGAAGATGCTGCTGCGTTACGGAGAGATTTCCTTGCCTGATCATATTTGGAAGAGGGACGTCATATTATTGCAGGTGAAAAGAAAAGACAGGGAAGCCCCAGTTATGGAAGTCAAGAGTGAACAGAACTTCAAGAATACAAGAGACTGAACAACCGGTATTTTTTTCTTCCTTCTGTGGTCATTATTCATGGCTTACCTACCAGCAGTTCTTGGAGGGAGTTGTCTCAGGACCTCCAGGATTCTACCCTCGGTTAGCATGCAGTGTTCTTGCACGACGATGCAGGCGTCTGAGGAACTGTGTTGAGCAGTCTCGGTCAGGACTGTGCAGAGACAAAGAAAGAAGAAAAATAACAGGCACGAGACAACTGGTTGGAGTATTACCAGGTGTTAGCCTCGAGAAGAAATGGAATGCTTCACGGTTTAAATCTCCAGCCGAACTATGCAAGAGCTGAGGAAGAAGTGAGTTAAGAGGTAAGGGAAGATCCTTGGTTGTAAAAACAGAGGCGAAGGACAATGGGTGAGCAACTGACAATTTCCTCACCTGTTTCAGAACTGGGTCGTGTTGGTTCCTGCGAGTTCTTGCGGGGAGTGGCCTCAGTTTGAGTTGGTTAAACTGAGACACTCACTCAAGGGACAGGACTGGGTGGCTTTATTGGTTCACGGTTCCTGCTGATGACTCCCGCGTGCATGCTAGGGAATTCCCAGAAGACAGTCTGATGCACGGTTTTTACTGGAGTCATGAAGTGCAGTACATGGTTACAAGTTACTAGAGGAGTCATGGGCGTTTGTAAAAAGAAATGTTTAGCTCTGTCTCGTGGAGTTTTATGGGCGATAGAGAAAAGAAGAGTTGTTCCTGTCGTGTGGAAGTTTGGAGGAATATTGAATTTGAAGTACCGAGAATCAGAAGTGGAGGAGCGTTCTAATTGAGGTGTGTTTGCCTCTGTTAATCCTTCTCTGTAGCTTGAGTATTGTGACCACTAGTTACAATTCGTTGGTATTACTACGAATTCGACAGCAGCCAATCGGTTAAGGTTTCGGGATAGTTACGAAGGGTCTCGGGTTCGAATCCCGGCTAGAGCGGTTTGCTCCTTTTCTCTCTTTTTTTTGTTTCAGCCTTATCCATGCTTATCCTTGTATATATGCGGTTTGTATTAACATATCGCGTTGTTAGTCGATGTACATATATATAAACGACTATTTGTTTGTCACGTTATTAATTACACCAACATATGAATACGACTATTTTTTTATTGTCGCGTTTAAGTCATACGTATCTATGCGACTATATTGTCATGTCGCGTTTTTAGTTATACGTACAACGTTATAATATTGTAACGTTGTGTATATGTAATGTATATGTACGTGACCGTATTAATATGTACCGTCGTCATAATTTCGGCACGTATATGCCGTACTAATTTAATTGTTCGTTCGCTCACAAGTGTTACGTGCTCGTAAAATGTACACATTAATTTAGGCCATAATTTAATTGGTTATATGTCGAATCCATATTTAATTAAGTAGGGGTATTTCACTGAATTTCCACAATAATAATGCCTTTGACCTGCAAATACCCACAACAACACATATGCCTTAATAAACTCCTTGAGAGCATTCACTAGGTCATTCACCTTTGGCTCTTAGATCATTTTAACAAGCAATATAAGCTCATTTCTCCTAATGCATTATACCACATTAGGTTAGTATATTTACCTCTTTATCACAAACTTCTTTCTGTTTCCTTATAAAACCGATAAGGTATTTGATCCTTGTCAACCACTAAAACAATATACAAGAATGAAATGAGTATACAAGCTCCAAGCTTAAATCATTGTAAACCCTAGGTTACATTGTTTCAAAGGCATAAGATAGTGTTTTACCTTGGTCTTTGAAGGGAATTGGAAATATCTATCAAGAGAGAGGACTCCACCAAGTCCTTGAAAGATTCAAATAGAGCTAGAACAAAGCAACACAATGAGCACCATTAATGGTGATTTTCGGACACACACAAAACATGAAAGAAATGTCATTTTTCTTTGAGTTTCCTTACCCTGAAGCAAAGGAGCATTAATATGTGAAAAGGTGAGCTTAAGCTCCTCCCAGGATATTCTCTTGGCACCGAAATGGAGCTCTTGGATATTTGAAAGGATAGAATTGAGAGCTTGATGAGAGGAAGAGAATGGTGGTCTTAGAATTTCATTGGCCAAGTGAGCTAGGAGATAACAAGTGGTCAAAGATGGAAAAAATGGTGGTGATGGTGTTGCTGTAGCAAACGTGATTAGAGGAAGAAGATAGAGTTGGAACCGTGGGAATGCAAGAAGGAAAGAGAGAATGAAGATAGGTTTGCCTTTTTAAGAGATATTATGTAATAAAGCAATAGTAACTTGCTTTATCATTAGTTATTTGTTTTGTTAACTTACAAGGTGATGACTCACCTCATAAAATCCGGCCCCCATTAGTAGTCTAGGGGTATAATAGTCTTTATTGACTCATTTAATTACTTATAACATCATATGTTACAAACTAGCTTATTAAAGTTACTATTCACTAAAACAAGGCACATAGATGTGAAATTTTTGATTTCCCATTGATATAGACTCCCAAATGTGATACTATATAGTACACATATTAATTAAAGAGTAATGATGGACATTTTGCCATTCAAAACTCATTTACAAGACAATTTTTCAAAAACGTGCTTTAAGACTCCTTAAGGCACTTTTTGTGTTTTAACTTGTTTTCAAGCTTGGTTTTCTTTGGTAATTGATTTAATATGTTCATTAACATATTTATAAGGTATTGGTATGACCATTAGGTCTTATACAAATTTATCCCAAGCTTAGAGCACATTTTAGCCCATATTGACCTTAAGGTATTTATTTGTGTTTTGTTTGGTTTCATCGTCTACCAAGGTTTCCTAAGGACTTAATTAGCCTTATAAAACCATAATTAAATATTATCAAGTCTTGGTAGGCTATTTGGGTCCTAACCAAGTTCACTCCAAGCTTAGAGCACGTTTTTGCTCAAACCGTGCCTTAGTGTTTTATTGTGTTTTACCATGGCTTAAATTGTACACTGATGTTTCTAAGGCACTTTTTAGCCTTTAGATGCCATATTTCAACATTTAACCAACATATCAAGGTTTAGGGTATTTCAATCTACCCCCCTTAAAGAACTTCGTCCTCGAAGTTCACACTTCCTCGCATCATTGGATTAGAATACGGGAATTACTTTCGAAATTAACTTCCATTACCAACCACCCTTTACATCCAACCTCGGACTTAATGGTCCAGGCAACATATCCACATTATACATAACCATATCGTAACATACTTACATGATAACCTCGGACTCACGATCCGGGTACCTTAATAACATTACACTTATATAACAACCCTCAGACTCTCAGGTCTGGGTAACAATACAACAGTTAGACTCATAGGTCTGAAATAATATTTCTTACTCATACCACACAACATGTCTTAGCATGTATAACAAACAGAAATACCTTTTCCATCTCTCCATGGGCTCCAATCCCATGTTGAGTACATATACACTGTGACCCCGCAGAACCCGGTCGCGATGGACACCTTCTGGTCCCCGTTCCTTTGGGAGGTCAAAACAATCACATACATTTTTAAAATACACTTCTCATATCACTGGTCCGAAGACAAAGGCTCATACGTCCTCAGCTCGTGAGCAAGTATTACAAAAATATTCTTTACTAGGTTAAGTATATAAGAGAATCCTTTATTCAAAATATGAATCGGCTGTTTTGGAAATGCCATTTGAAAAACCTTTTTGAAAACGCAATTCAACTCCAAGTTCAACTCATGCTCCTTGCATCTTTCTTAACGTGGTTGTTTGTGACCACTTACAGGGAGCTTCAAGAGTCATCCAACCCTGATGTGATCAGCATCAGTGTTGAACTATCTTTCGGCCCAATTTGTGTTCGGCTTCCCTTGATCTCATGATAATCAAGTTTCACCTCCCACTTCATTTCAACCAACAACTAATTCAAGCATATTCCATTTTCTATCTTTTAATCCTTCTAGTCATAATCATTACATCTCCAAGGGATAGGACTCCGTCTATCAATCATCACCCAAATCCAACCTAATTCAAGTTACCTAGGGAATTTAATTCTCACTAGGTTCTATGTCGGTCTCATACCCCTTCATAAATCACAACACTGTATATACATACATATTTTTTTATCAAAATACAATACATGGTTTACATTTATGCACCGTCGGGGTTTTAGTTCCCCGGGAGTTTCTTTACTCCCTTCCACTTGTACTCTTACACACCACTGTTAACAAAATAAACACACTTCCCACAATGGTATTCGCATCTCCTGTGCGCAATTACCACAATTTAACCACGAATGAATGCGTATGTTTATATAACACATGCGCCAACCATCATAGCAAATCATTTTGTGCTATGCACAACATAGTTCACGTACTCTTGTACGGTAAAACACACTAAGTGGTTTTGCGCTCTACCCCCCTTAAAAGGGATTACGCCCACGTAATCAATCACTTAAAATGTTCTGCCGTCGTGAAGTGTTTTAACTTCCACGCGGTCTATTATACTATGCATTCCGATTAGAGGGTCTTAACCATATTGGCGGTTTAGTCCCTAAACCAAGAATTGGCATTGGAGTTCTAACTCGTAATCGGTTTCGGTCCTGGCCTGTGAGGCCTCTAGGCATTAATAACTAACCATTTATTCATATTCACAATGTATATCCGGTATCTGACGCATGGGCTCACTGGCCTCTGTTGCGTAACTCTGGTAATTATAGGGCTAGTTTGCCCCATTCGTTACTGTTACTGTATTGCACATCTCCAATGTATTACCCTTATCTTGGTAATAATGGTTTCTCAACCGACGCATGGTATCTCTTACCCTGAGCGAATTCGGTGAGTTCCGACACTTCCCATCCACTTCTCCAAAAACTTACTGCGTAAACCGCTATGTATTTCACAATGATTGTCTTGCTTCTACCGACTTGCTGTCGGTTGAGATTGAGCTACTACCTAATGTGTAGTGCACTCTCGGTTACTTCCCACATCTGAGGTATATTTCATACCGACATTTGGTATTTAGTGCCACTGTTATCA
The DNA here is from genome assembly GCA_023374045.1 of Limonium bicolor. Lineage (NCBI taxonomy): Eukaryota > Viridiplantae > Streptophyta > Magnoliopsida > Caryophyllales > Plumbaginaceae > Limonium > Limonium bicolor. The sequence continues at coordinate 30,832 of JAIOTZ010000903.1, forward strand.
CTTATTCTTAGACATACCTCCACATTTGGTTTCGTACAAGTACTCTTCCATTGATATGACCTTGCATTTCCTATGCATTGATCATTATAGTATTATAGGTTACTTTCTACATCCACCACAATTAACATTTCCCCAAATCCTAGCTATCCCACTTGATCATTACTGCGCAAGTGCAATACCAAAACGCTCAGTCATACAGAGTGCAGAGGCGTAAACTCCTGACAGTAAATCTCTTATGCGATAGCAATTAGGAATTTCCACTGTGTTTCACTGAAATTCTTATCACACAATACTTGCCACCGGCTTACTGCTCGGTTCTTTTGCTATCACTTACCGTTGTCTCTCTACTGGGTTTAACTCATAACTCCACTTATTTGTCCTACCATCACTTAACAATAATTATACAACGGTCGCTTATTGCACACCGTATCCTCTTTCCTTTTACAACATCAACTTACATTGCATCCGCTATTATACTAGCTTCCGCCATTCCACTGGATTTGGCCACTTGTTTGGCTGACTTCTTGAATACACCATTACTCGAGCCTTTATGTTCCTTGAGCGTTGTTCGCTACTCATTTAGCATCACACACCTATGGTGGTTGCTATCCACTTATCTCTCTTCCTTCCTACTCAACTGGTACCAACATTTCCTTTCGTATTAGTCTCATTCAAATCACTCTTGGGTAACAACAATATGGTTAATCCCTGACATATCTCTTGAACTTGGTTCACCTAGCTACCGCTCCTGCGGTTTCACAATATCGAGAGGTATCCCCACTCTTAATGCAGTGGTTCGTTCTCCGCTCTATTTCCTTGTGTAACATATACTTCTGCAACCGATCACATTTACATAACACAAGTTGTTGTGGCTTATAAGCCTTACCGTCACGATTCCTTCCAAGTTGTCCCTTTGGCAACTTAGGGTCTTACTGTTAAGTAGGTTATCTTCAGCGTTTACTCCGAGTATTTGTTTCAACTCTTGCGTTTCAATTATATTGCTTCATCCAACAATGTTTAATCCAAATACCCCTCAAGGATTGCTCCTGGGTGTTGTTAAAATATGCCATTACATTTGGCTTGCACTTATTGGTACATTCCGTTAGGCACGACGCTTGCGTTCTTAACTGGCTTATTATCTCCTTCTGTGAAGATCAACATTTCCTGGTAGTGTAGGTACTCATTCTGGGAGTTTCATCCCGTTCATTGCACGCTAATGTGTCCACATCAGGCATCTGCCTTGCCATGCATATGCTGGGTCTCCGTTCCAGCTATCATGTTTATCCCTGAGGATCCTTAAGACATATACGATGTCTTTACATTACAGTTAGTGCACTTCGCACCTCCTGACTCTTAAACATTTCCTTGAAAGGAATTCACTAATCCTTTTAGTCCCGTTAACTTAACTGAGTTCCTTAACTACAACCATTCATGGTAATCCTTAGCTCTTGTTTGATTTATACTGCTGACCGTAGTACGGAGTCGACTACTTCCCGTGTTTCGGACTCTACTCGTATACATACGTGGGGTACCATGCTGATACATTGCTACTTACCCAACCAACCCACAAGTAGGTCTGTCAGGCCCACAAGCTCCTATCGGAGTGCGGTCGTCCCACATTCAGTTGGTACACTCGTAGTGTCCGTCACACGCCTAGGTGAAGTATTCTGTTGTCAACTCCCTTATATTGTCCCGCGACAATATTCATTCCATGCTTCCCGAACTTAATTGAGGGAAAGTTTATCTATTGCTGAATTCCTGTCAACTGTCCTTGGTTTTACTGGTTTGGTTTAGAAGAAGGTTAGAAAGAAGTATTGGTTGAAAGAAAAATCTGGTTTTGAAAGAAAGAGTTTGAAACAAATCTAAGTTTGAAAGAAAATTTTCATGGTCTCACAACATCTTCTTACCTTAACCAAGTCTAGCTTCTTGCTGACGGGTGTACTTACAATTACAGAGGTTAGGCTAACAGGCCCTTCCACTGTTATGACGATCACACTTAACTTTATGGTACCTTACCAAGTACTTTGTATTTGTTAAAATTTCCCCGAACAGCCCTGTTATAGCAGCACTTGCCATGGCAAGTGCGCCATGCTAACTGGCTATCGGTTCAACACTTACCGGTTGCGGTATTGTTTTTACCCGCACTGTCATCAGTGGCCTTGTTGGCCCTCACTGATCTTACTGTCTTGATAATAACTCCTCTAGGTGACTTCTCACTGTCTTCACATGATAATCATTAACTAGGGTGTTTCCCATTCTGGAAGACCCCTTTTTTTTTTATTGTTTCCTCTTCGTAGCCCGTTCCACGCATTGTCGTGGTTACTGAGACTTGTCTCTTGTTTGGGCACTACATTGTAGTTCCTTTGTTGGTTGGTATACCGTTGGTGTATCATTTAACAACTGTGGTCCCGTAGACACTTGTCTCGGGTTCCATTAATCCACTTCTTGCCTGTTGCACGGTCGGTGCGTTGCAAGCTGGTTATTCTCGACTGCTCGGCATGTCGACCCAGGTTGCCAGAAATTCTATTCTCTTATACAAAAAATTCTTCATTCTTCGCTATTAAATGTGGTTAACAATGTTCAGATGGAAACCGTCTCCGGGATTCCCAGTTTTCGGGATCTACCGTACGACAGGTTATCCGTACCTTTAGAGGTATTAAAACGACCAGATGCGTATTACCGAGTAAGAGTGGACTTCCATCTCTCTGGCGTTCTTTCCCAAAGTTGTTTACAGGGATTGTGGAGGGCGGGATGGATATTGTAGGTTTCCAGTACACACTAGTAATACCTAACTAGCGTATCTCTCACGCTATCACTCAACCCTTAACCCAAAGTACTAAAATCCTAACTCGGTACTTCCTAACCTCGGTAATTCAGTCATCAGAGCGATACTTCGCTCTGATACCACTTTTTGTAACACCCCATCCAACAACGATTACATAACAACAATCTGCAGCGGAATACACACCTCATCAAATAACTTAACTCGTTGGTGTTACACGTCGTTAACCACCCACGTGGCTAACAAGGCTAATACACATACATTGTTCCGGTCTGATGGGCTAAATTCCCGAGCGACTACACATTACTATCCCTTTCCATTAACATCAACAACAACATACACCTTTCAACTATACCGAGTATTTATAAACTGACGCCGACAACAATTTCGGACTTACTACACTACTATATATATACACTTAAATGATTACCCATGTGCAATGTCTACCCCGTCCTACTCTCGAACGGCTTCCAGCTCTCTGTACCTGAAATAGGAAAAGAAGAGAAAGGGTGGCCCCCAAGGGGCTCAGCACCTTTGCTGGTATGGTAATCCCGCAGCCCACATGCTACCGGGCCATGCACTATTTGTCATCTTAGCATGCGATTGATTATATTTAAATCATGCATGCAACTATAAACACACAACACAAAACATTTCGCCTCAATGGGCTCAACAAACGGATAATACCTCCTTACTTGATAAGTCACTCATGGTATTCATTATCCTTAGAGTGTTCCTCCTCTAATGGAGCTACCTTCCTTAATAGACGACACTTACCCTTAAATTGGGTTATCCTTAAACGCCTCTTGTCACAAACTGGGATTCATTTCCATGATCCACACACTCCATATCTTACAACATATCACATTCCTCACATGACAAAGCATAACAACACTTTTCTCATTTCTACGTACACATGATAACATCGCATTCATTTTAAACATCTAACGTATACATATCATAGCATAGCAAGGGAAATTGCCTAGCACAATAACAACACAAAACACCATAAGATCGGTTCACACAAGGAACCTTCCACCATAGTTAGTATATATAGTGAGCCTAGAGATTATTGCCAATCTCATGCTAAGCTCGTTACCAACCTCGTTACCGTCCAGTTATATCGAACGGTTAACTTAAACCCAAGGCGTGTCGGATATAGTAATCCCAAGCACACCGAAATAACATTTGTATGCCCCTGTGGCCCGACGTGAGTCAGTAAACTAGCTTTGGATAAGCTAAGGGAAGATTGAAACCAAATTGGAATACAACCTATACATACACCAAGAGAGTCGAACCGGATATGACATCGACTCCCATCCTCACACGCGTGGCCGGAACAACCGGACTCCTCACCCCCCCATTAGTACATAATTACTTATAAATAAGTAGTTAGAGATCCATTATGGAGCCTACCCACATCCACACACCATACGGTATCATAACCGAGTTAAGCACACAAGGGAGGTTCACACACTTGCATACAACAACAATATCCAACTAACTCACACATAGCCGTGGTTAGAACGTTCCCAAGGTTTGGGTCGTTAACTCCGAATACCGATCTCTCATGTGCTCCTAGTTCTAGTTAGCTAAGGTTTAACACTTATTTGAGGTTAAACGGTATCGGAGACCAGACGCGCCACATAAATGAATTACTTTAAACTCATTACATGTTTTAATCTTACAAGGTGGCAAACATTAGAAAAACACATTGGCATACAAGCCGGTGTAATCCGGTAGGACACAGGTTGCAAGAAAACCATACCTGTCACCATGGTCCACTCTAACGTGTCCTCTTATGTTCCTCGAACAATTCTCGAACAACTGGTAACATTACAATTACTTTCATCAACATTGGGGTAACATGATTGCTTAATAACTAACGCCCATAGTTAACCCCGTCATCCCGTTGTACTTAATTTATTTATGTGAGCTTGAGTTCACAACTTACACATTCACTCTCACCCTTGTTTATACTTCCAATGGCCTTTAAAAGTCACCAAACAAGGCCTAAACATTATCTAAAACCATTATCATTCACTTCCCCATCTTAAACACACTTAATAACACTCTCTGGTGCATTTTTAGGGTGGTCCGGGTTTGTGTCCGAGTTTACAAACCCGGACCATCTCATCGCAATACTCTCTGCCCAATTTTTCACCTGGTCCGGGTTTGTGTCCGAGTTTACAAACCTGGACCACCTACAGAATTCACTCTCTGGTATGTTTTTGGGGTGGTCCGGGTTTAGGTTCTTGTTTGCAAACCCGGACCACTCTAGTATTAGTCCAGAACATTATTTTTCAGCCACTCTTCAACCACCAAACCAAGCCTAACCTTTTCCTAATGTTTCTACATAAATCCTAACATGTTTTAACACCAATTTGGCACCTCAAACCTCTTCTAATTCCTTGTCCAAACCATCACCTAATTCTTACAAATTCATCCACACTTTTGATATCTTTTTCCTTAAGTTCCTAAGTGGTGTTTCACCTTAAATGACCACTACACTAGAATGCTTCCTCACCTTCAATACATCATCTCCCAAGCATCTCCTCTTACTAACCAAATCTTCTTTTCACAACTTCCTAAAATTCCTTTCTCAAAACCTTACCTAAACATCATTCTCTCCATACTCATCAATGTTACCAAAACCTTAAACAACTTCTCCAAGACTTTAATACATTCTAAAAACTCTCATTGGATTTTCTAGAACTTCCAAGATAATGCCTAAATCCTTGTAGCACCTTAGAACACCTTAATGCATGTTTTCTTCCTTAGTGAAACATTTACTCATTCCTAACAATTCCTAGTCCACCCAAGTTCATTCAAGCACTTAAAACTTCTTATACATTTTACAAATTTTGCCATGGGTTCTCTTAGCACATCATCATTCCAAAACTCATAGTTTTCACCATTAAGCACTCAAGAACACCTAAATCCATCAAGAACACCATCACACACAAGACTTCACCAAATTTACACTACATCACAATATAGTGCACCATTAAAATTGCTTGGCACTTAGGCCCTTAAATAGCTTGGCTCTTATGCCCTTATATTGCATAAACCTTAAACACTGAATTTCCCACAATAATAATGCCTTTGACCTGCAAATACACCCAACAACACATATGCCCTTAATAAACTCCTTGAGAGCATTTCACTAGGTCATTCACCTTTGGCTCCTTAGATCATTTTAACAAGCAATATAAGCTCATTTCTCCTAAGGCATTATACCACATTAGGTTAGTATATTTACCTCTTTTCCTCACAAACTTCTTTCTAGTTTCCTTATAAAACCGATAAGGTATTTGATTCCTTGTCAACCACTAAACAATATACAAGCAATGAAATGAGTATACAAGCTCCAAGCTTAAACTCATTGTAAACCCTAGGTTTACATTGTTTCAAAAGGCATTAAGATAGTTGTTTTACCTTGGTCTTTGAAGGGAATTGGAATATCTATCAAGAGAGGACTCCACCAAGTCCTTGAAAGATTCAAATAGAGCTAGAACAAAGCAACACAATGAGCACCATTAATGGTGATTTTCGGACATCACACAAACATGAAAGAAATGTCATTTTTCTTTGAGTTTCCTTACCCTGAAGCAAAGGAGAGCATTAATATGTGAAAAGGTGAGCTCAAGCTCCTCCCATGGAGATTCCTCTTGGAACCGAAATGGAGCTCTTGGAATTTTGAAAGGATAGAATTGAAGAGCTTGATGAGAGGAAGAGAATGGTGGTCTTAGAATTTCATTTGGCCAAGTGAGCTAGGAGATACAAGTGGTCAAAGATGGAAAATAATGGTGGTGTTGGTGTTGCTGTAGCAAACGTGAATGAGAGGAAGAAGATAGAGTTGGAACCGTGGGAATGCAAGAAGGAAAGAGAGAATGAAGATAGGTTTGCCTTTTTAAGAGATATTATGTAATAAAGCAATAGTAACTTGCTTTATCATTAGTTATTTGTTTTGTTAACTTACAAGGTGATGACTCACCTCATAAAATCCGGCCCCCATTAGTAGTATAGGGGTATAATAGTCTTTATTGACTCATTTAATTACTTATAACATCATATGTTACAAACTAGCTTATTAAAGTTACTATTCACTAAAACAAGGCACATAGATGTGAAATTTTTGATTTCCCATTGATATAGACTCCCAAATGTGATACTATATAGTACACATATTAATTAAAGAGTAATGATGGACATTTAGCCATTCAAAACTCATTTACAAGACAATTTTTCAAAAACGTGCTTTAAGACTCCTTAAAGCACTTTTTGTGTTTTAACTTGTTTTCAAGCTTGGTTTTCTTTGGTAATTGATTTAATATGTTCATTAACATATTTATAATGTATTGGTATGACCATTAAGTCTTATACAAATTTATCCCAAGCTTAGAGCACATTTTAGCCCATATTGACCTTAAGGTATTTATTTGTGTTTTGTTTGGTTTCATCGTCTACCAAGGTTTCCTAAGGACTTAATTAGCCTTATAAAACCATAATTAAATATTATCAAGTCTTGGTAGGCTATTTGGGTCCTAACCAAGTTCACTCCAAGCTTAGAGCACGTTTTTGCTCAAACCGTGCCTTAGTGTTTTATTGTGTTTTACCATGGCTTAAATTGTACACTGATGTTTCTAAGGCACTTTTTAGCCTTTAGATGCCATATTTCAACATTTAACCAACATATCAAGGTTTGGGGTATTTCAATAACCACCAAAACCAGTTCATTGTATGCTATGCATACTAAATAATTCACATACTAACCAAACAAACCTCGTATGCCCCGCACACCACCAATTCTCTTTTTTTTTGTATGCAATGCATATCAAACAGCCAAAACTTAGTGCACACATGTGCACAACCAAGAGGCTCTACCCCCCTTAAAAAGGGTTACGCCCCCGTACCCCACAAGTATACCACAGCCGCTCAACAAGGAGCGCTGGATACTTGGCTCTCAAAGAGTTCACCAATTCGTGGGTTATCCTCATATCAGAGAGAGGGGTATGACTCTAGCCCTTCTGGGCTCCGCAATATATAAAGGGTGAGGCACTAACTATTTGTGCTCTCTCTAAGTTTGTTCTTATGGGCCCACTCGCTCCGTATGAGGTGCAGACCCATGAATCATAGGCTCAATTTGCCTCTTTTTTTTTCATTGCTGTGAATCCACTTGTTTGGATCACTAGCATACATGCGTGTGTCTTTTCTCACTAATATTCAGTTTGAGATGTAATATGACATTGGCTACTGTTAGTACTTAGTGCTTTTTGCACTTGTCTTTGTAATACTAAGACGTACCAGCCTAAATGTCCACAAAGATGATGTTTGTCATCCATGTCTCCTGGTAGGTTTGTTCTAGAGTAACACACTGTTGTAGTTCTTCTTTTTTTTCCTTTTTTCTTCCTTTTTTTTACACACTCTTGTTGACATCCATTTTTTCTTTCTGCATTCCTACTAGATTAATAATTGCACGAGTGCAATACCAAAACACTCAGCCATACAGAGTGCAGAGGCGTAAACGCTCAACAGCTAATATCTCATGAGTCAAACAGATAAGATGTGCGAATTATCCTATGAGTGGTACATTCCAAATCCATTGTTCTTTGCTTAAGGTATCTGCTATCATATAGCTTTATCTTTTCTCCTTGCGTAGTCACGCGTTTATATCCATATCATCTGGTAGATTTCCTCTGGATTGCAAGCATTTGCTTGATCCTTATGAGGCTTCTACATATTATTCAACCATTATGGGTTTTCCTGTTTCTTTTTTCTTTTTTAGTGTTCACGTCCCGGAAAGTTTTCTTCGTCTTCTCTGCATACCGTACTGATACATTACTACTAACTTGACTAACTCATAAATAAGTCTGTCAGGCCCACATGCTCCTAACGGAGTGCGGTCGTCCCATGTCTCATTTAGTAAACTGGTAATGTCTGTCACACGGATGTTGTGAAGTATTTTGTTGTCAATCTCCCTTTGATGGATATCCCCCTTTTTTTTTCTTCTTCTTCTTCTTCCTTCTTCCTTTTTTTTGCTTGTTTTTTTTTGTGTAATAATTCCTGTTATCAGTTATCTTGTAATAAGTGTTATTGCCTTTGTGGCAACCGTGGTAACTTGTATCATAGACCGGTATTATTCAACTCGGTGTAAGTAAAATCCGTGCTATATTAGCAAACTTGTTTCTCCCTTTTTTTTGATCTCAGTGAGTACAACACACAATTTTTTTTTCTTCTGATCATTTCTCATCCATAGTTTATATTCGTTCCCACATCCGTGTATTTGGATGTTTTGCAGATTGCATAATAGTTTGAGCAACTTGGCTCTTCACTTCCCAACCATCCTCACTGACGGTGGTGCATCTACAAAGGGTATGCTTGTCCATAAGGACTAAACATGTATCACTAGTAGTGATTAGCATTAAATGCAAGTATACTTTGATGGTATTTGGCTAATAGCCTTGTCCGAAACTTCCTCGAACGTTTAAACTGGTGTGTTTTTTTTTTACAGTCATAGTGGCTGTATAATGTGTCCAGTTGCAGTGGTCGGACTAACGGTCCTTCCAAAAGGTTGCATAGGTTTCTAATCTCAAGGTTTGTATGTTTTTTTTTATATAACAGGTTAAAAGTAGTAGTTGTTGCAGTTGCATTTGCAGTAGTTGTTGCAGTTGCATTTGCAGTAGTTGTTACTGTTGCTGTTGCTGTCGCTGCACTTGCTGTAGCAAGTGCGCAAGGCAGATGGAAATTTCAGTGGTTTTCTTGTCGTAGCGCTTGCAATAGCAAGTGCGCCATGCAGGTGGAAATTCTGGTTCAGTAATTTCCGGTCTCATTGACTCTGTGTCGTCGAGTATGGGCTACATGATAATGTAAGCCTTAACATTCTGTTCATATATATTGTCCTTCAAGGTTCAAAGCTTATTGGTACTAAGTACACACAATTAATCCCAAAGTCTAACACAAAAGGCGAGTGGTCAATGACACACTCCCACATACTTATAACATAGCTCCTTCTAACATTCAAAGTAAGTACACAACATAGTAAGTAAAAGTCTTCCACCAGCGGTCTCATGGAGTTAGGGTACTCATGCCCTATCTACTCCCTTGCCCTTCTGGGCTCCAGCATCAGTAGATGTCTGGCCATCCTGACCGCCTCGTGGTACTCCAGACCCTCCAGCTGAGGTCTTCTCAGTATTCTTTGGTGGCCTGTAATTACGGCTCTCTGGGTTCATCCAGCATTCGAATTCCCTGTGGCCCTCTTTGTGGCAGCACCGACACTCGACTTTGCCGCCTTCGCAGTCGACCCCTGGATGGTCCTTTCCACAACGCTTACAGTAAAAATGGCGCTGGGGCTGTCCGGTGCCTGATGATTGTATTGAAGTTTAAGTTAAAATCTGGTGGTATATAGGTTAAGATTATATTTGTATTTAAGAGGTAGGTGTTCTCACCCTTAGGAGGTGCAGATCTCAGAGGCTTAGCATCAATAGCTGGGCCGGTCAACTGAAGGACGGGCTCTTTCCCTTTCTTTCCCTTGTGACCCTGTTGCCCTTTCTTTTGGAAAAACTTCCTGTTTAAATGTTTCTGGTCAGTATTTATAAGATATTTAGCATGGTAAACGATCTAGAGTGGGATAAGTCCTTACTTTCCCTTTTTCTGGCCTCCTCCTGGAGATGTTCCTCCACCCTCAGACTCTCCTTCAGGGTTCTTCCTTTTCTTTGCCCCTAGAGTCTCTTCCCGAGTCTGGAGCATTAGCTCGGTCCTCGAGGCAGCCTCATAACACTCGTGGAATCTCCTTGGTAAGTTCTCACAAGGTTAATTGGTAATGTAGTAAGTGAAGAATTTTATGGCTTTCATGTTAGTATCTGGATGGTAGTGTAGAGGGTAGCACCCATCGCCATCTGAATGCGAAATAATAGTCCTCCCCGGAACTTCTCGACCTTCACGGTCTCTGAGTAATCCACACCGGGAATGAAGTCCAGCTGACCAATGAATCGAGCGTAATACTCACCCACGGTCAGACCTCCTTGGGTCAGTGTCTCGGACTCCTGACGCTTCTTCTGTTTGAGATGTGCTGGGTAGTACTTCCCTCTCAGCAACTCGACAAAGGCAGCCCATGAAAAGTCGGGCGTAGCCAGGTGGTGGTCCTTGACCAACCTCCACCAAGTGCTGGCTGCATCCCTCAGATGGAAAGCAGCAATGGCGATCTTCTTGTCGTCTGGTACCTGTAAAGCTTCATACGCTTTCTCATGTTCAACGATGTAACGCTCCAAAGCCACGGGGTCGGGTCTCTGTAACTGACTTCAGCCAGTTCGTTTCCCTGGGCTGTGGCGGGTGGGCTGGTGCTCCTCCTATCTGAGTACCCAGCTGTGCAAGAACGGCTGCAACCGTCTCAGCAACTCCTGGAATGCCGGGGTCACCGCCTCCACCTCTTCCAGTACCACGCCCTCTAGTTCCACTAGACATCTGTAGTACAGTATGTCACATAATTACTCTGTAAAATTACCGTACACAACCAATAGATATTAAGTTGCCTTAAAGGCTAACCTGTCACGCAATTTGCGTTCTAGACACAATATCTTCCTAAGACGAATCGTCTCGTCTCTCCCAAATGTTTCCCAATGTTTCCCAAGTCCTAAGCTCTCTGTCTTAACCTACTTTCTCGTCATCAGAGCGGTACTCCGCTCTGATACCACTTTTGTAACACCCCTCTCCATAATCACGATATAATCTCTCACATAGCAATAAATAAAACGTCTCGCAGCGGAAAAACAAATAACCATTACAAAACTCACTCGGGTGTCACCGGCCGTTACTCGCCCATGCGAGCAACGCAGCCAAACTACATCCAACTTCCAATACAAATAAACTGCTAACCGCAGTGATGACGAGAAACTCCTATACATCACACTAAGTCCATCAACCATAAACAACGACAAGTGAGCATCTACCCAATCCTGAAAAATACTTAACCTTACCATAAGACCATACACCATCTTCATTACA